>BMAO01014478.1:0-276934 GCA_019973975.1 Trichonephila clavata | reverse complement strand
TTTAGCTCAAAAGTCTTCTCTTTTTAGTTGCACATGGATATAGAAAATTTATTATCTCGTAATGCATATTTCCATTAGATACCATTTTTAAAAATAACTTTACTTAAATATATATATGTAATGCTCCCATGTTGTGAAATACTAATTAATGCAGCCTTTGATGGTTACAGGAACAAGATATTTTTTAATGTTCATGAAGTTCCACAACACAAGGAGATACACACACACACACAAACAAATACATAGTGTAGGAATGAGACAAAAGGAGGGAAAGGCTTTCCCTGACTCCACGTGTATCCATCGCTCGGGGACCGTCCGGCGGAAAAAACTCTGGAAAAACGTTCTCCTTTCCCCAAGAACAAGTAGCGCCACCTGCCTGTCGTTAGTTGTCAAGGGAAGGCAGAGTTTAAATGTAACTGTTACATTCTCCCCCTACACCGCCGAAGACCGTCTCGGCGGGGTGGTGTACCATCAGACAATATGGCATTCTCTCCAGCAGTTCCTCTAGGAATCAATGGTTGTTTGCGAGGCCTTCCTCTTCTCCTGAGAGGTACTACAGGAGAATGGGTCTGTGTGACATTCAGAAAAGGTGTTAAAGCTGATGCATGATAGACACCTAAAGGTTCGTCAGGTTTGTCACAACTAGCTACTACAAATGTGGTGGGGGATCTCTGGGATAGCACAATGTAAGGCCCGTCTCTCCTGGGCATCAGTTTGGCACTCCTGTTTTGACTCGCTTTGCTTAATGGGTGCAGTTGTACCATACTAGATCATTAACTTTATAGTCAGGACTTGGTCTACGTGATTGTCAGCAGATGTTTTTGACGATCTTGACTCATCTCAATATTTTCTTTAATTTGTGACATATATCCTTCAAAGCGTTTTAAATAGGGTGTAAATTCAGGTACAAAAATTATCGTTATGGATGACAGATCGTAGATCAGTATTTACTTGGTCTAAAGTTCGTAATTCTCTGGCGAAGGTTAGGTATGCTGCCGTGTGATCTGTGGACTCACATTTGCAGTATTCAATGCGAACCTAATAGCTGGTAGCTTTCAATCCCATAATGTATGGTTGTTACCTACCATCATTGCCAAGCGAGGTTTCAAGTCCCTATTTTTTCTTTCTACTGGATTTGCCTGCGGGTGATATACGGAAATGAGACTTTGATTGATATCCAAGACATAACATAACTGCTGCATTACCGCACTTACAAATTGAGTCCCATTGTCACATATTAGTCGACGGGGCACGCCGTACCTTAGGAAGACTTCATTTAGAAGTGTTATAGCACATTCTTTAGCAGTAGCTTGCTTTAATGGAAATAACTCTACCCATTTTGTGGTGTAATCTTCCACTATGAATATCCACTTCATTCCTTCTCTCGTTTCTGGTAAAGGACCAAAAAGATCAATAGCTATGCTCTCGAATCGTTGAGCTGGAACAGGGGTCTGCAGAAGACCAGCAGGTTTCTGGTTTGTGGCTTTATATCTAATGTGTGTGCACTCTGAACAGCTCTTCACATAATCGGCAATAAATTTCCTCATACCAGTCCAATAATATTTTGAAGAAATTCTAGAAAAGGTACCATCAGCTCCATAATGTCCAGCGGTGGGAGCATCGTGGTGCAATTTTAATATCTTCTCTCTCTCGTGAGTAGGGACAACTAATTGAGCTTCATCGACTTCAACATGAGGTGAGTACCGATATAGTACTCCCTGATTCATCACGTACCCTCTCCCAGTCCAATTGGCAAAGTCAACTCCCTTGTTGTGGTTTTCAAAGCAATTAATTATCTTTTCTAACTCAGGATCCTTCAATTGTTCTGTTCTTAGTTCATTAGCTGTTCTTGTCGGGAAATCAATAATTATAGTTTTTAATTCACAAATTTCTTCGTCCTTAGACGCTGGCCCAGAAAGCATATCTGCAATAACATTGCATCTTACGGGAAAATAATCAATCTTCAGATTGTATTTGAAGTGCCCAACGGGCTAATCTTCCGGTTGGAGATGTTAAGCTCATCAGCCACTTTAATGGTTGGTGGTCGGATGCCACTGTTATTTCTGCACCTTCAATATACCCTCTAAATTTGTTAAGGGCCCAGACTACAGCCAAGGCTTCTCGTTCTGTTGTCGAGTAATTCTTCTCAGCAGAGCTTAAGAGTCTACTGGCATATTCTATTGGCTGTTCATTGGTGGGACTTTCTCCTTGTAGCAGAACTGCACCTAGGGCGTAACTACTTGCATCCGTCCGGATGATAAAAGGCTTTTTAGGATCAACTTGCTTCAGTATTGGCGGGGTTATTAAACATTGCTTGAGGGTCTGGAATGCTTGTTGCTCAATTTCCCTCCATTTCCAAGCAGTAATTTTCTTTGTCAAGTTGCTAATTGGTCTAGCAACATCTGAAAAATTCGGGATGAATTTTCTATACCATGAGCAGGTCTGTAAAAATGACTGTAGCTGCTTTAGATTTCTCGGAGAAGGAATGTTTTGTATCGCTGCAGTTTTATCTTGATCCACCTCTATTCCCTTAGGAGTTATCCATAATCCAAGGTATTTTACACGAGAGCAAACAAACTTACATTTTTCTCTGTTAGCACATAATTTAAATTTTTTAAGTCTGTCGAAGACCCTTCTTAAGTCCTCAATGTGTTGTTCAAACGTTTCAGACAACACAACGATATCGTCTAAATACACCAGAATATTTACATTTGGCAATCCATTATGAAATTGGTCCATAAGACGCTGAAAGGTCGCTGGGGCATTGCGAAGTCCAAAGGGCATTCTTTTGTACCTAAATGTACCAAAAGAGCAAACGAATGCAGTCTTGTCCTGGTCCGCTGAATTAACCTCTACTTGATGATAACCGGATTTTAAGTCAAGGGTAGACATAAAAGCAGAAGATTTTGCATCATGTAAAAGAGCATCCATAAGGGGCAGGGGATATTTGTCAGGTATAGTAATCGCATTTAATTTACGATAATCTATGCACAACCTAACAGATCCATTAGACTTGGGCACTAAAACCACTGGAGCTGCGTATGGGGACTCGCATTCTTCTATAAAATTATTAGCCAAAAGTTTATCAATTTCTTTCCTTAAGAGTTCTTTTCTGTTTGGAGATAATCTATAAGGTGCAGTTGAAACTGGTGGGTGGTCACCTGTGTTTATAAAGAGTTTCACGAATGGAGTTGGTTCTCCCCCGGGTCTGAAAACATCTTTACTTTCATTAAGTAGCACCATCAAATAATTTCTTTCTTCTACATTCAGGGCCTGTCCTTCTTCTCGTAAATGGAGATATTCAATCTCAGTTTCATCAACAGGTTTGATTTGTAATGGAACATCACTAAGAATTGAATTTGCGGGACAGGAACTACTATTTATTTTGGCAGTGCTGTCGTCTACAGGCAAAGGAACATCTTTTGAGAAAGGTATCTTGAAGCTTGGTTTGTTACCAAAATACCAAAAATTATTACGCATGTCCATTACGATTCCTGATGTCCTTAAAAAGTCAACACCTAGAAGGGTGCGGTTACCCTTTGCATTTGGCAAAAAAATTAAATCGGTTTAGAAAGTTCGTCCACCTATGGTGATTGGCACTTTAGCTTTTTGAACAAGGGATTTGGATTGCTGACCATCAGCTAAATACATAGAAAGGTGAAACTCTGTGAATTTTTGTCCACGATTCTTTAAAAAGTTAAACATTAATTCTCCCCCAACTAACTGGCTAGCTCCTGTATCAGCACAAACTGTGCCTGTAGCTTCATAAACTTGAATGTCAAGTAGAGCTACTGGAGTGGTAAGACAAGTGCACATCTGTATGGCATTGACAGAGGCAGTCTCTTTTTTTTTTGTAAGCATTTTGGACATTTTGGACATTAATAAATCCAGGGTTGCCACAACCATAACAAGAAATAGGTGGGTGACAACCAGTGTTAATATTTCGTGCTGGCATGTAGCTAGAGTTAACGGAAGTACTGTTGTGGTTACCGGAAACATTCTTTTCAACTTTGAATAAATTAGACTTTCTAAACTCCGGATTGCCTGTGTTTCTAGGAAACCGAGGTTTATTTAACTCTGGTGGTTTGGGGAGTTTTGTTAGTTTTTGAGAAGGAAGTTTAACATTTTCATACGAGTCCAGCTTTTCAGCTAACACGACTGGATCATTAAGTTTTTCCCAACTGTCAAGGAAATGATTCTTATACTCGGGACTACATTTATTTTAAATTTGATCTGCAATGATGAGATCTTTCAACGAGTCAAAAGAGTTGACTTCTAATTCCTTTAGCCAACCTTCAAAGAAGGTTCTGAGCTCAAAAAAGAAATCTTTCCACGTGGAATGATCCTGTTTCTGATGTCTACTGAAGAGAACTCTGAAACGGTCAGCTGTTAGTTTGAACCTTTGTAATAAAATATTGCGAATGTGTGGGCATAATTTTTAAACATCTCTTCTGGTTCTCTAGCAATTAATCTGAGAATATCACTTGGAAGGACTCCAATTAAGTGTGATACCCAAAAATCCGCAGGTACATTTAAAAGCTTCATTTGTCTTTCAAACACTGTTAAGAACAATGACATATGTCATCTTTATCAGGAATAAATGTGGGTAATACTGTTTTCAGGTCGAGCCTCATGGGGCTAGAATCCATTTGAGGGGCATTACCTAAGGACGGTAGAGGATTTTTTGCTTGTAATTTAAGCTTTTCAAGCTCAAATGTTCTCTGCTCAGCTACACACTTGTCTTCCCGTTCTATTTTCTTTATGGCTTCATCTTCAAGCGCTTAACGTTCATCAACAATGTTATCCAGCATTTCTTTCACAAACTGCTCATTATCCTTAACATTTAACTACACGCGCTTAATATTTTAACACAAGTACACGCGTGGTGTATTTTGTACACCACCAAAACAATAAAAGAAAATGAGGTAAATAAGAACAAAAATGTATGCTATAAATTTTAATTATCAAAACCTTTTATAAAAAAACTAATGAAAAATCTTTGAATAAATAAAAAAAAAACTACAAAATATTGATTTTTACACAAAATATACCTTACGAAGCATACCTTATTACATCTACACACTAAATTTCATCTGTGATGTCTCCGTTATTGTAGCATTCTGGACAAGTAATTACAGTATTTGCATGTTCTTTGTATACCGATCTATTACATACATGACACTTCATCGTATCGTTGTCACCCTATTTTTTGCCTTCCGCAGGAAAAACACCTTCCCCGTATTTTTGCTGGTGGCTCATCTTCAAGCCGCTCTTCTTGAGGTCTTTTATATCTGCTTAGAAAAAGACGAATATCGGGGGGTAATGTCTTTATATCTCTGCTCTTTCTTCAAGATGTGGCTTCATGAGTGATATAGATAATTCTTTTAGGAAAAGTCTTCTAAGTTTTTGGGCCTCATTAATGTGCTTCGCGTTATATAAAATTTGACTGTTTATTCCAGCTATGTTTAACAGTTGGAAAAATATCGCCATTGCCCACCTTCTTGTTCTCCTGGACACAGAATACGTACTACACATTTTATCCACTGTATGCACCTTTATTGGAATTGTAGTCCATAATAATCTCCGGCTTCTTTGTTTCAGGATTAATTGCAGAATCATCATGCATAGTAGAAAGGAGTATAACTGCTCTATTTTTTGGCACGTATGAAACTATAGTGACTTCTTTTTGGAACCCAAAGATAGACGAGCCGGCTTCTTTGGTTTTACTGGGTAAAAACTCTGATGGCAGTTCCCTTTTATTTTGTCTCATTGTTCCAACAATTGTTGTTTTATCTTTTAAAAGATTCACGGCTAAAGGGTAGCTTGTATACCAATTGTCGCATGTCAAATTTCTATTCTTTCCTTTCCATGGTTGCATCAAACGATGCGTTATATTATCTGGTGTGTTTGATTTCCTATATGGACCTTCTGGTTGTTGACAACAATAAACCTCCAAATTACTTACATAAAAAGTTTTAGAGTCGCACAATACAAACACTTTTAGGCCATACTTCGCCGGTTTATTCGGTATATACTGAATAAAATTGCATCGTCCTCTAAAGGGAATCAGCATTTTATCTATTGAAGCGTATTCGCCTAAACTAAAATTATTTTTGCAGTTTTCTACGAAACGATCAAGTGTGAATCTAATTACAGCAAGCTTGTCAGTTAGTTGTCTTTCTTTTCTGGTATTTTTATCGTCGAATCTAATGGCAGACAATAAAAATAGAAATCGATTGCAGTTCATGCAACTTCTAAAGATTTCTGATCCTGTGCCATCTGTTGTCCAAAGTTCAAGAAAATTTGTATGGTTTTGCTTTTTAACTCTAGCTAGAATTAGTATTCCTATAAAAGTCAACACTTTCATTTGTTGTTGTATTTTTTGCATCTCGAGGTCGATCGTAATTTACTCTCAACTTTTCTATTTCCATATTTGTGCATTCGACAATATTTTGAATAATATCATTCGAAAAAACATTTCAAAAGCACTTTTTTCATCAGTAATATATTTTGCACAACTTTTAAGGCCAGGAAAGATTTTTACAATATTTTTTTTACTGATTTTGGTATATTTACTAGTAAGTGGATTTTTATTCCACGTTGTTGTTTTACCTTTACCCCAAAAATATTCTTCAGTGATTTCACTTTCTTTCTCTATTTTTTCCTCTATTTCTACACTCAGTTCTTGTTCCGATTCTGTGTCATGATCCCTTTCCTGTATAAGCTCATCGTCTGAGGTATCTGATCTTCCAACTTCATTTTCATCCTCAGGTTCGTCACATACAGCCTGAACCATAGCTCGAATCTCATCTTCGGTAAGACGATTTGGGTTTTTCACGGGTACCAGATCCCGAAAAATGATTTACTGTATTTTAAAATATATCTAGAAATACTATTATAAACCTAAAATGCCATAAAAATTTATTTTCTACAAGCAAAATAATATATTAGGTTATAAAATATACTTACATAACTACACGCGTGGTGTACTTTGTTCACCGTTTGATGTCACACAACAGTCTTTTACCAGTAATCAACCTATCGGTGCCAATGCAAGAACAAGACTGACGGAACGTGTCAAGGACACATCAATGATAGGTTAGATGCGCACGCAGCGTAGGGGGAGGGCTCCCAAGGTCATTTACATTCTGTTTACTGTAAATGGTGTATCTTTTACACCAGCGCGTGTAGTTAAAGGTTAAAGAATGAGCATGAAGTGATTTTCTCATGCAAATCGATGATTTTATCATCTGAAGTTACATCAACTCGTAGCTCAATTCCTAAATTATAGAGGTCTATCTTTTTTCCCTTTGAGAGGAAAGCCATATTTATCTCTTAAATAAAACTAAATTCAATTTTTTTATGTATACTGGAAGTTGTAAATTAAGTTAGTTATCCCAATAAGCAATTATTACATATTAGCTACTCATTAACAACTGCCTTCCCTGTAGGGAAAAAAACACAAATAAGAGAAACATTTCATAACATATAAAAAGATCCCGTGAAAATCTAAATAAATTTCCACAAACTCAGCTGTGTATCAAAATATAAAGTTAATTATGAGACACAATAGCACATTGAAAAACTGTCACTACATGTTATGCTATGCTAAAAGTATATACTTATTACATGAAAAACATTTAAAGGCTAAATATACCACACTGTGAATCTTAATTAGGAATATGAAATTCTCAAAGTACCCAATATATATACACTTTAAATAATGACAATTGTAAATCCCCCCTTATTTGATTGTGAAAATCCTTAGAATGATCATTCATTTATATCCAAAATATACCATAATACCTTCAAACACTTAAAATATGCTTATTATTCTATCAGCAACAACAAAAAATAATAAAATAAAAAAAAATCAATAGAACTCAGTCATAAAGAACATTTTGCAAACAACCTTGAACTGTCTACTCCCTATTTTATTTATTTGCTTATTCAGCATATCACATTTTCTGGATGAATCATAGTTTAAAACTAACACAAGCACAGAAAAAGGAAGTGGATACTCATATACTTCTTTTCTTTTTAATATTTGGACTTTTTTTTAAAAAATTATTCGACTTAGAATAATTATAACCAAGAATTTCATCGTTTACTCAATATAGCAATTGTTTGTAGCAAATTATTATATAGCAATTATTTTAAAACACACATATATTTATGAATATTGTTAAACAAGTTGCTTCTGTTTGAAAGCAGAAATGATCTTTCACAGTTTAAATTTCAAGGTATTTTAAACAGCAGATTGAAATAAGAATAAACAAGAATATTAAATTATTTGAAACAAAAAATATATATTAATATTTTAAGAAACATACACAATCACATTCTTCAATATTATTTACAAAAGATTTGTTGCATCTACTCACAGATTTAATTTTTCGTTTTCTTCAACCCCACAATCTCTGAAAGAGATTTTTCTTTAAAAGAACAGATTATATATATATATATGTTGCAAGCACCATTCGCGCATTTAAATGACATAAGATGAATTCACATAAGATATTTTCACTTTTTACTCAACACACTATCGATGATTTTTTCCTCTGGCACACACATAACACTTTCACTTTTGGTTTTCCAATAAAATCGTGCACTTTCACATTTAGTGTCAGAGCAAGACACACATAACACTTTCACTTTGGGTTTTCCAATAAAATCATGCACTTTCACATTTAGTGTCAGGGCGACACATACATAACACTTTCACTTTGGGTTTTCCAATAAAATCGTGCACTTTCACATTTAGTGTCAGGGTGACACATACATAACACGTTATACACGTGGTTACTTGTCGAAGGAAAGCAAAATGCCGGTAAAAGAAAACACGTTGGGCAGCCATTGTAATGTGCTCCCATGTGTGAAATACTAAGTAATGCAGCCTTTGATGGTTACAGGAACAAGATATTTTTAATGTTCATGAAGTTCCACAACATAAGGAGATACACACACACACACACAAACAAAATACATAGTGTAGGAATGAGACATAAAAGGAGGGAAAGGCTTTCCCTGACTCCACGTGTATCCATCGCTCGGGGACCGTCCGGCGGAAAAAAAAAAGATCTCTGGAAAAACGTTCTCCTTTCCCCCAAGAACAAGTAGCACCACCTGGCTGTCGTTATTTGTCAAGGGAAGGCAGAGTTTAAATGTAACTGTTACAAATATATTTTGCACACACATTATAAAATGATGCACAGAACATAGTTAATGAGTTATTAGATGAAAATCACTAAATAATTACTTTGAAAAAAATTATAGGGCAATTTTTTTTTTAAAACTCTAAATTTTTTTTCATGTGTCAAATTATTTTTAAAATATTGAGTACTGTTTAGAGAAAAAAATGTTTTGGTTCATTATATGCAGACTTCTTTTACTGTTGTATAACAAATTTGGAAGAATATAGCGCAATTCAATTGTTTACGTATAAGGAACTAATTTAATATTAGGTTGTTACCCGCCAAATTGTTTCTAATTTTCGCCAAGATGGGAGCTAACATTTCAATATACTTATACAGATTTTTATCGTTTGGTAATATGTTTATTACAGTGTTTACGTATATTGTCGGTCTAGTTATCAGAATGCGTAACTCCTAGGTTGCTAATTTGATATAGGAGTGCTACGCGTCAAATTGTTGTTGGGCGATAACATTACAATATGGTTACCTAGATATTTTTACATGTACAAATGTGGTTGTCATGGGGATGACGTATATTATAGTTAATTATTATTGATTTATTTTTCTCGGTAACCCTATTAATTTCAGACGATTAAAATTCGATTTCCTCAAAAATTTAACCATTTCTATTACATTTGTTCTTCAGGCTACTATTTCAGTCTTCTGTTGTATTTTACGCTATTTTCGAATATGGATATATCTAATATCATTGATGAGTACCAGGATATTTTTCAAAGAATATGAGGCCCTTACTTTTATAATTATTGGTATAAATAATAGATTTCCACTTTATTTTACTTTTTAATAATGCTTTTTTGAACGTTCCTTGTTCGATGAAACTCATTAAAGAAACTCGCAGTTTTTGGAATATTGCAAGTTATCAGCATTTATTAACTGATATTCATTATTAAATTTAATACGTATTATGTAATTATTTTATTTATAATACAATACAATATTATATATAATTGTTTTTTATATTATTTATTTATAATATTTTTTTTATTTTACTTTTTTATAAATATTATAAATGTTATTTATTTATAATTATTATATTATTTATAATAATAACTATTATATTAAACAGATTTTTACAATTATTTTCCTGGCGATTTGTT
This sequence comes from Trichonephila clavata, assembly GCA_019973975.1. Taxonomy (NCBI): domain Eukaryota; kingdom Metazoa; phylum Arthropoda; class Arachnida; order Araneae; family Nephilidae; genus Trichonephila; species Trichonephila clavata. The sequence goes on along the minus strand of BMAO01014478.1, from coordinate 266,622 downwards.
ACCGCTCAGCCATCTTGGATTCCATGTATGCATGTAATTCGACAACCACTGTTTGGCATGTAATCCGACAACCACTCCTAGATCAAATTAGTTCCTTTGTGAAGTTACGCATTCTGATAATTAGGTCGACAGTATGATCTTACTTTTTGTCTTATTTTTATTGTGGTAAACCATTATTAATTTTAAGCAATTCGATATTTTTAAAACGATTTTAATCCTTTTTATATTAGACCCTATTTTGTCGCAGTATTCTATTTTTGTAATTTCCTTTGGATGAGAGAGAGACGGATATCTCAGAAATTACTGGTGAGTACCTGGATTATTTTTTAAAAAGAGTATGAGAGAGTTCTATGTTAAATTATAACGGATTAATAGGTTTACCTATTTAGCTCTTTTGGTCAATTTTATTTTTTTAAGAATTAAATTTCTTTTTTTTTCAATCTTAGTTAAGGTTTTACTGATTTCACCCAATGGGGAATGTGATAAATCCGGTAAAGATGTAGCAAGTGTTTCTCAAAAAGGAATGAACTGGGTGGTCAATTTTTTTACTGTGGAACTCTTATGGTATGAATTCCACAACTGACACAACGAAAAATATGTCAGGTAGAATTGTTTTTTTTTTTTTTAAATTTTTGTAAATTGTGAATTTCTACTGTCTTATTTTTAATCAATGATTTTGTAATTTTTTACACATCCCATAATAAAATCACTTTTTTAGCATTTAATTCTTCTTTCGGCCTCAAGTTATTTATTTATTTATTTTTAACTTTTAATGCTTTCACTTCTTTTAATTTCTTTTTCATTCGACATTTTCGAATTCTTCAAATTATGTTTCTTATACTCTTCTGCGTCGTTTTGCATGGGAATTGTAAGTACATTTTTTCTTATTCCATTTTTTAAATCATTTTAAATGGTTGTAATTCTACAGTTCTCAGTTGCTTCATCAAGATTCAATAATATTTTTTTTTATTATTCGTAATTTGTTTTTTTATGCAAGGTGACCATCTTAAATAAAAACTACGTTCCGGACTAAAACTGGCGTAATTATAATCTCGCCTAATAGGCCTATAGCGGAACACAAGTAAATTGGCGTAAATTTAGAAGAATTAAAGATTGCATTTTAGAAAATACATATACACTTGAAATAAATGAAAGATCTAATAATTATAATAATTAGAAGGCCAAAACGCAGTAGTTGCGTTCAAAATCACAACAAATGAGTTTTACTGAAGTAGACGCCTCCACATGAATTCCAATAAGTACGAATCTACAGTAGACCACAAAGTGTTCGTACACTTACAGTTTTCTTTACCATTTCATGTTTTCGACTAATAAAAGTGCTTTACTATTTCAACTAGATTCTTGGGATTCAGTTTCAGAAAATTCAGCATTTTTGGATCTGACGAGTGTATAATAGTTTGCAGTTAAAAAAAAAAAAATAAATAAAAAAAGGGGAACTTTTTAACCGAAGAATTTAGTTGAAAAAAGAACAAGTCCACCTCCATGCATCAGCATGGAGGTGTTCTTGCGTGAGCCTTCAAGGTTAGGTAATTTGGTATTTTTAGATGGTATTGTGAATCATGAGCTCTATTTAAATACAATTTCTGACAATAAAGTTCGGTGAATAGTCCTGCAACATTGACGCAGATGAAATATTAACGAAAGTTACCTTACTATCCTTTGAAATAATCACCGACCATAACTATGCACAGCTGAGATCTGCTATACATGTCCTGGAAACTTTGCAAGAGTTCTTCTTTTGGGATGGAGTTCAAAAGCCTCGTCACGTTTCGTTGGCTGTCAGGAATATCGTCAAATCTCTTTCCTTTCAAAGCGAGTTTTAGTCGTGGAAATAGGAAGCAATCTGGAGGATTGAGATCTGATGACTATGAGGGATGTTCCATTTGCCAGGTACTGTTTGGCGATATTGGCTGTGTGAGGGTGAGCGTTGTCGTGAACAAATAAAAACCATGAACATCGTTGTGCGTACTGGGGTCTTACCTTGCGTATCCCCCGTGTTTTTCTCATCCCTTTATACAGGGTAACAATTTGTCACACGGATTCACGGTTAATCTGCAGTTCATCAACTATCAGGCGCACAGCTAATTGGCAATATTTCATGATCAATTTCCTCACTTTCTCAATATTTTTGTCACTGATGGAGGTTGCCAGTCTTCCGCTACTAGGGTTTGCAATCCGTGTCATATTTTCAATCCCGGGATTTCGGGATTACGTTATCCAAATTCTGGGACCCCGGGATTAGGATCGGACTATTTATTAAAAATACTTACATAGTAGCATATTAAAAATTGCATAATAAAATTGAAAATATAATTAAAAATTGATTTAACATTATTTTAATGGAACAAATAAAAAATATTAATTAATTCATCATAAAAAAATAATAAAAATATATTATATGTTGAAATTTAAAAAAAAAAGCATTTTTTCATTTCTTGTGTTTCTGTAAATAAGCTTATATAAACACAGCTCCTCCAGCGTTTCATCGTTGAAACGGCTTCTTATTTTTGTTACAAATTGTCCTGCCGAAGAAAATGCACATGTTCGCATTCTTTAGTAGTAGGTATTACCGTCATTAAATAGGAGTATGTTCTTTTCAGGTAGTCACAACGTCTCCCTCCATTTTCAAAAAAAAAAAAAAAAAAAAAAAAAATCATTTCTTTTTGAATTTTTGAAAGCAGTGTCTCAAATCTAATAGATTGCATTGACGCAAAGACCTCTTTGTGATAACTTCTTTTAGTTCTTCTGCTACACTTAATGGTTTTTGTATATATTCTGCAGTTTGTAAAAAATGCAACACTTGAAGGAATCATCAGAATTAAATGAAATTTAATGCAGAAACAACTTGTATTAGTATAAATAAATGACAAAAGTTTCAAAAAAAAAACAAACAAACAAACAAACACTAAATGTCCGAAATCAGTATTTGGTGTAGCCACCGCGAACTGCAATAAGCGCTACTATACGGTATGGCATGGAATCAAACAGATTTTGAATGCCTGCTTTTGGAAGAGAATTCCGTATAGCTTGCATGCGCAGCAAAAGTTCGTCTTTGGAAGCTGCAGGATGCGGATCACGAGCGAGGCGCCGACCAATCAAATCCCACACACACTCAATAGGCGACATATCCGGCGAATGAGTGAGTGAGTGAATATTAACGTCGCACTGTTTTTAGCTACACGATGGCTTTTGGCGACGGTCCGCGACATATCCGACGAATAAGCAGGCCAAGGAAGAAGTTGCATGTGTTGGGCTGAACAGAAGTCTCGAACAGTCTTTGCAACACGTGGGCGTGCATTATCTTGCTGAAAGGTAGCTTCCAGGGATGCCTTGAAAGAAGGGAATGACTTCGGGTTGTAGCACTTCACGGATGTATCTATTTCTATTGAAACTACCCTCAATTCGTAGCAAATTGGATCGTCCATTGTATGAAATCGCACTCCAAACTATAACTACGGGTATTAGGCCACTATGTCATTCGATAATGCACTCTGGAAGGCAGCGTTCACCGTCATAACGTCGAACACGAATACGGCCATCATGGTCCCAAAAATTGAAGCGTGATTCATCTGAAAAGACAACTTAGTGCCAATCAACTTGCCAGGCTCTGTGCTTATGAGTGCATTGCAGAAGCAGCCGTCAATGGTTTGTAGTGAGGGGGATCCTGTATAAAGGTACACTTTCACGCAATCCACGGAGCAGCAAACGTCGACCAATTGATGAAACCGACTTTAGTACACTTGTAGCAGTAGACCAAAGCGCTGCCAACTGCCTGGAGGAAGCTGTACGATCATTCACCGTCATGCGAAGCACGTGTCGATCGTCGCGCGCTGACGTCAACTGCCAGTTTTTCGAGTTGTTCTGTGCTCGTTGGTCCACTGTTTTCAAACTCGCATCAATGTGGAACTGTTCACTGCACCCGGGCTCCTATTGCGCGATAGGAAAGTCTTCCTTCTCGAAGAGCGATAATCCTCCCCCGTTCAAATTCCGCAAGTTGTTGGAATTTCTCCTTATTTCGTCGTGAAGGTATACTTAGATCTCACTAAACGTTCACCACTAACAAATAATCATTAACCATTTTCAACGTTCTGCTACATCCCTCTATTTATGCGCTTTTAGCATCAGTTCAGATTGCGCTGCATACGCTATGTATGCGTGGTGGCTATTTTACGTAACATCTTAAAATAGAGATTTGTTGTAACGTTCATTTAATTCTGATGAATCCTCATGGTGTTGCATTTTTTACAAACAGCAGTGTAAATTGATCCAGTTATTGAATCAGAATGTGAATCAATTTAAAGTGTTACCTCATTTGAAATTGAAGATACAGTTGTATGAGTTGTTAGTAATGCAATTTGATGTGAAGTGTCTCAAGTGTTCCAAGCAGGTCCGCTGTTAATTAACGGCATTTAATTGAAGAAGGAACTGTGACAAAATCTATTATTGAGATGTTTCTTATATTATTGTGTAAGCATTGCAGTGAGCCACTTAGATCTGTGCGACGTTCTCCCATACGAGAAGAATGAGTTGTGCATATATTTTTTTTTACCTATAGCACTTATAATTGCACAAAATATTCTACGTACATATTTCATAAACAAAATATAAATTTTTAAGGAATTAAATTCTTAGAAAAATTTTATGAGAAACAATTTTTTAAATATAATTCAGACAAAAATTAAATTCCAGAATCAGTTATATTAATCGCGGGATTTCTGGATTGGAAAAAATACCCCGGGATCCCGGGATTGAAAACCTTACTAGATATCTTCCAAAAACTCTAATTGCCTCTGCCCAAGTTAACTGACACCGGACATACTGAGGGCGGGAGAAATGTCCGTTTTCTTACCCCACTCGCGAAAGGGAGAAAATTACAGAAGCAAATAGAAGAAAGCATATCAAATTTCACGGTTGAACATACACACCCGCCTCGAACCCTTCAAAGTTCAACACGTAAGAAAACTAACATTAAACGTATACAGTACAAAAAAAGTAAACAAGATACATTAAATGTAATACCAGATTCAAAATACTTTGAAAAAAATTTTAAAATATAATTCAGACAAAAATTAAATCCCGGGATATTAGTTATTTTAATCCCGGGATTTCGGGATCCCAGGGCTGTAAACCCTATCCGCTACGGATTTTGTCAGAAACATTTTCCCAGCCGTCTCAAAAATGGGTGAACTACTCGAACACTCACTTCATGGAAAGTGCTTGATCTTCATGAACACGTACCAGCATCGGATAAGTTTCTTTCGGTGTCTTGCCAAGACGAAAACAAAATTTTAAATTAATCTTTTGTTCCTTTATTTTCCTGTTCGCATTTAAGAACCGATGTACTGAACAAGCACTTTGTAAAACAAGTTTTACAAAGAACACAAACGATGCTCAATTTAACAACGGTGGGGACAGAGGGCCAACATCTGCCGCTACGCATGTGCAGCGTTTTGTCTTGCCAGTGTTGCCAGATAGGCTGTTATGACTTCATTAACTGAACTTTATTGTCAGAGGGTGTATTTTAAAGAACAAGTTGAAATTATCTGCCCACAATTTAGATATTGCAGACAACTTCCTTTTTTAACAAGATAATGACACCAAACGCAATACTCTCAATGTGCGTCGCTGGTGTTTCTATAATTGTCCCAAATTCTGAAAAAAACCACCTGATTTAAGCTTAGTAGAGCATAATACGGGAGAATTTGATTAAAAAAAAAAGAAACGTGACATATTAAAAACAAAATGTGAAATGAAAACAGTAATCACAGAAGAAATAAGCAACATCGATGCAGAAATTACAAAAAACTGATGAAATCTATACCAAGACGTTTAAAAGTTACGATATACGCTAAAATATATCTTACTAATTAAGAAATAATACAATATGCAATAAGCTATGTTGAGATTTTCTGTGAAGAGTACGAAAACTTTTGTGGCGTAATTTCTTGGTAGTTTTTTAATTATTAATTTTTTAAATAACAGTTACATTATGTTTTAAAAATTGGTTATGTTATTCTATTAAGAATAAGTTGTAGATGTTGCAATTCTGATATATTAATTTTCATTTGTCTGAAACATAAAATTTTATAGAAAATTGCAAGTGTATGAAGCACATTTGTGGTCCATTGTATATGTTGTCGTGCATTTTCGTTACGTTTCTTATTCGGCTAAACTCAATAGCTTTTCGGATATGTACGTATTAGATCGTATTTTTGGAAAGACGCAACTGCGTTCGCTTTCGTAGAAAATAGGTTCTCAATTTTAATCATTTTTCACAACAAAATAAGAAAAGAATAATACAGTAAAAATACAATTATTTTCGATATAATCTAGATTATTGTGTTTGAATATGTGATAAAAAAAAAAAAAGTAATTTTCGAGCACGCGCAAACAAAATTGTTAGGTTTGAACAAACGCAGGAATAGTTTTCCTTTATTGGTGGCAGATCGGCAGGCGATTCGTTTCTCCGAGTCTGAGAACCATTTCAGGGCTGCACTGTCCGGTGGCGGTTCTCACTACCAAATTTTGAAGCTTAAATTAATTTTAATTCAAGCCCTCGTTGGATGTTAAATTCTGTCATTATCTAATTTTATCGAGAGTACCAAAGTCAAATTGATACTCAAGATATCTTTTATAAGCCACATAATCATATGACATGCGTGACTACGATGTTTGCATCCAAATTTATCAACTCCAGTCGATATCGAAGCCGCAACCTTGGGCTTACATAATTCAGAAATTCTATGATAAGTTTTCTTTTCAGATTAATATTTTAATTTCAACGTGTAGAAAAGAAGAAAAAATCTATCTTCAGACTGTATAATTCTAAAACTTCTAATGAATTTTCCAGTGAAACGTTATTTTTCGAATTGCAATATTCTTTTTTGAAACATTTCTGAAAATTTCCTAAAACGTTTCAAATAATAAAAAAGAAGTACGAAACACAATGTAAAGCCAAATTCGTAATAAAAACTGATATCAATATCTATCTATATATATACAGTCGAACCTCCGTTCTATGAACCTCTATTTTGTGAACTTTTTCCTGAAACCAAAAACATTTTACTTTTTTTTCCGTAAAATAACCTCCAAATAGCGAAGTGAATTTTCTCTTTTACGAACTTTTGTCTCTTGGAATTCTATTTTGTTTACTCTCTATTTTTAAAATATTTGTGGACATCTCAAATTATTTTCTCTTTTAACATATTTTATGGTGACCAAAGACCTTGAACTGGTTTTACCAGCAATCTAACTCCCCGAAAGCAATAAAATGGTTTAATTTTTCAAACAAAAAACTCAAACAAAATTAACAGATTTTATCAATTATTAAATTTAAGGTAAGTGTGGTAATGTACGCTTAAAATTACTGATTATAAAATAATATATTGTTACGAATTTTGTATAAAATAATGTAAATAATTTGTATTTGGTTGTTCAATGCCTTTATATTACTCTATGCTATATTTATTTCATGTTAAAATTGTAATAGTCACAAGCAACGCCGTCCCTTACGTTATAATGGCGATTCAATGGGAACTTGGCGAAATATTGGCGATAGAGCCAAGTTGGCGTCATTTTTGGCGACCAATTTGGCGACCATGTTGGCAAGTTCGGGACCATCTGGATTTTTTTAGAAATTAGTAGAGAAATCCACTAATTTCACGATCTATGACGCGAGAGCATCTTTCTGGAAGTTTCGGTCACGGCTTTAAATAGAGCGATACCCGCCGCAACAGTCAGTCTGGTTTTGACTAGTGATTTGTAAACTTGCCTTGACCGTGATTAGCTCGGCTGTGCTTGTGAATAAGCTTATATATACGTGTATTTTAGACACTGATAATTGTGTCTAAGTGCTTTTGAAGGTGTGAAATCCTTCTGAAATATATTCTGCGAATTTTGGTGTTGTATCCTGTATTTTAAGGATTGATTTTCGACAATAAATTGTCATCGCTCTTAAAGAACTGTCTTATTGTCTACGACTGATTTTGCATAAAATCCTCGAACCCCGATCTACTTAATATGTTTAAAATTACTTGTAGGCATGCAATTAAGAAATGTCATTAAAACTCATCAATTTTAAAATAATTTTTTTAAAGGTAAGATAGAGTGTATTTCTGGACTTTCTTTTTCTTGTTTTCCTTGAACATTTATTTTTTATGGGTAAGATATAAAAAATAAATAGATATTAAATTACAAAAAAGGGAGAATAATTACTTTTTCTTATTAATATATAGTGTTTATGAATTTAAACTTTATATGGTTTATGAAGTACATTCAAAGATGAGTCTTCATTTAACGAATTTTCCACTTAACGAACTTTTTTTCGAGATTTAGCAACTCGTTGAAAAAAATAGAGGTTTGACTGTTTATCTAACAAAACACAATCATTTCTTCAGAAAATCAAAATAATTCGATAAATCAATTGAACAAAACAGCATCAATACTTATAAATAATTAAACTAAAGGGGAATTTAGAGTTATCAATATAATATTCAGTAAGTAAATTGTACGAGTTTTGACATCTAATTTTATACTTTTACTAGCCATTAGCCACCCACTTTGCTGGGTATTTCATGATGTTTATTATATATATATATACTAGCTGTGCATGGCCCGGCGTTGCACGGGCTTTTACCGAGGGTATAACTTAATCTCTATGTTAATTTCCTCTTTTCTTTCTGATGCCAGATTTTTTGTGTGGGTGTGACGCGTACGATGTGAGTGCATGGCCCGTGAGTGCGTGTCATGGCTTTCTCGTTTAACATTTTCAAATTACTAAATTTCACTACTATTTTAAATTTTGAAGTAAAATTATGGATTTGTTTAAATGTTCGACACCGATATTGATTCATTTTAGAAAAAAATCATAAAATATGCAAAATATCATTATTTTGTAAAAAAAAAAGTTTTTTTTTAAATTCTTAAAAAAAAATAGTTTTCGGCATTTTATTTTTTAAATTACTGATTCTAGATGATCAATGAACTTTTAAAAAATCATATTCATTTAAATGCATCGATATTTATTCATTTTAGAAGGAATCATAAAATAGGCAAAGTATTATTGTTTTGAAGGGAAAAAAATTCGAATCGTGACGAAATAAATGATGTTTGGTATTTATAAATTTATTAAATCACTGATTTCAAAAGAGAAAAGTATGAACTTTTTTTAGTTTAGATGGTTTACTTATCCTAATTATAAGAAATCCATTCATAACGATTGAAAAATTTCGTTTAATGATTTACAGAAAACAATACTACTTTATTTTAAAAAAATATTTATTTAAAGCAATACATTTAAATGTAATGCAAGTAAACTTATTTAAAATAATGATAACGGAGTAAAAACGCGATTAAATTATTCACAAATATAATTAATGCAAAAATTCTTACCGTTACCTATTGAAACGGCTGTTTATTTCTTTATTGCGTTGTTTTTGAGTGTTAGATTAAAAAAAAGTTACAAAAAAAGGTAAAAAGCCTTTATTTACACATTTACAGTATAAAATTCAAAAAGAAAATAATACTATGTGATAAAAATATATTTCAGAATATTTCCTTACATTTTTTATGATATATTTTTCTTATATTCCACTGTTCTTCAATAAATCAATCTTTAAGAATAAAAAAAAACTATCAGTCGTGATGCGTTATATGAATGAGCGTCCCGCCGCAAATAGCAATGTTATGAAGGAATTCCCCTTTTTCTGCAACAGTGAAAGACTCAAAGCTATCTCAACCTTTCCCGTCTTCAAAACAGAAAGCTAACGCAAAGTGAATTTCCTCGACGCAATTGAGAATTTTTTTAAAGTTTTCATTTTTTTGAGGGCTTAACTTTTACGTTAAAGTTTTGAAATTTCACACATTAATTGCAAAATCAAAGTACTTTTAAATAAAAAATGTACAAAAAAAAATTGTTTAAATTACTTCTCGCAAAAACGGTATTTTACGAAAATCACAAAAAAAAATTTTAAATCCGTAATTTTTAATCAAATTTTTCAATCTTCACACAGAAGTTGGACAACATTTTTCTACAAACGTAAAAAAAGTTTTGTACGATGATTTTAATAAATGACGAAGTTATTTAATGTTGAATTAAAATTTTGAGTATTTTTTAAAAAATTATAGAAAAAAAGTTTTCAGTATTTTATTTTTTAAATGACTGATTCAAAAAGAAAAACGCATGAACTTATTTAACACTAAATATCGCTTTAATAACATGAAAATAAATTCATACGCAACGATTTAGAAAAAGATTTTCATAAAAACGCATCGGTCTTAACTCGATTTTAAAAAAATCATAAAAAATAGAAAATATTATTATTTTGCAAAAAAAAATTATACTGTATCGGGGCGAAAAAAATTATCTTTCCGATTCTGTAATTATTTTTTGTCTGATTTAAAAAACAAAAATCGGATGGCTGTTTAAATAATGTCGAGAACACCGACAAATTTCACCCTCTGTTCAATCACGACGCTAGGCGGGAAAAAGAACGCGCAGGGTTAAGACAATTATGCGTTTTAAGGTTTTTAATTAATATCTTTTTAACTAATTATATTCATAAGAATCGGCCACACCGATTCGGAGGAGTTTGATTACAAACACTGTGACACGAGAATTTTATGTGTATTAGATATATATATATATTACAAAAATATACAAAAAATAGTTATATATATAAGATAACTATAGTCATGATAGAATATATATATATATATATATATATATATATATATAAATTATTGATATCTAAGTCCTAGCATTAAGAATTCGATTGTTTGGAAAATATATTCATACCTGTAACTCTCGCCTCTTGATAAAAAAAAAAGGAAAAAACTTCTAATTTGTATTTTCTAATAATCTCTAAAATTGTAGTATAGAAGGATGTTTGCACTTTCGTAATCCTATAACCAAGTGGATTTCCGCAAAACTAATTTTCGGTAGATCTCTACTCCATAAAATAAACATGCAAGCCAAATTTCAAATCTAAATCTAATAGAGCAAAAATGAAATTTTTACTATCAATACCCCCCGTAATCTCGTTGAGTGAGTGAGTGAGTGAATATTAACGTCCCACTGTTCAGCTACACGAGGGCTTTTTGGGGACGGTCCGCGTAATTTTGAACCATGGTCAAGTGACGCGGACGACACCTGAGCTGGCACCCCCTCTCCTAACTACCACACCACACCAACGGGAGGACGTTTGAGCTCTCGACAGATTTAACGTGCATCGCTCCCCTACACGGCGGATCTTTAGTGGTACTAGGATCGAACCCATGACAAACTAGGTAATCTCGTTGAGAGTCGTTCTCAAAAATAACCGTTCTTAGCGGATTTCGATTCAACAAAAGAAAAATGCAAACCAAATTCCATTATTATAGTCCTTGTAGATCGAAAAAAGGATTTTTTTTGTTGATACGCCCCAGTAACCCCTTGCTCCCCCAGGAGTTGATTTACATTCTTAGTGGATCCTTATTCAACAACAACAAAAAAAAAACATGATTAACAAATTTCAAGTATGTGGGTCTAACAATTCAAAAACATGATTTTTTTCCTATAACTCCCCTTGACCCCTCGCAACCTCCTTGGGTGTCGATTTTCGTTTTACTTTTTGTTAGAAGAACTCTATTCCATAAAAGGAACATACCTACCAATTTTCAAGTAGGTAGATCTAATAGTTCAAAAAAGGAAATATTTATATATTACGCCCCTTTAATCCCCCGAAATGAAACTCGAGGATAGATTTTCACGAAACCGATTTTGTAGCGGTTCTCTACTCTACGAAAGGAATCTGCTTACCAAATTTCAAGACTGTACGTCTAATAGTTCAAAAATGGGAATAATTATCTATAACACCCCTTGAGCCCCCGCAACGCCACCTAGGGGTCGATTTTCACAAAACACATTATATAGGAGATCTTTAATTCATGAAAGGATTCTGATTATCATATTTCAAGATTGTACGTCCAGTAGTTTAAAAATGGAAATAATTATCTATAACGCCCCTTAAGTTAAGCCCCGCAACGCCACTTGGGGGTCGATTTTCACGAAACCCATTTTGTAGCGTATTTCTACCCTAAGAAAGGAGTCTGCTTACCAAATTTCAAGAGTGTACGTTTAATAGTTTAAAAATCGGAATAATTATTTATATCTCCCCTTAAACCCCTTAACCCTTGGGAATCAATTTTTCCAAAACCCATGTTGTAGCGGATATTTAGTCCATGAAAGAAACATGCCTTCCAATGTTCAAGCAGGTACGCCAAGTAGTTTAAAAAGGAAATATTTATCTATTGCGCCCCTTAATCTCCCCCAACGCTACTTAGAGGGCTATTTTCTCAAAACCCATCTTGTAGCTGATCTCTACTCAATGAAAGCAATCTATTTATCAAATTTAAAGACTGTGTGTGTCTTAACAGTTTAAAGATAGAAATAATTATCTATAACGCCCCCCTAAGCCCCCATAACGCCCCTTAGGAGTCGATTTTCACCAAACTCATTTTGTAGCAGATCTCTACTCTATGAAAGAAATCTGCTTACCCAATTTCAAGATTGTATGTCGAGTAGTTTAAAAATGGAAATAATTATTTATAACGCCCCTTGCGGTTCAAATTTCGCAAAAAAACAAAAAAACGATCTTTTTTATATAGCGGATTTCTACTCCAAGAAAGGAGCATGTCTACCAAATTTTAAGTCTGTAGGTTGAACAGTTCTGAAGATATCGTAATTAGTCAGTCAGTCAGTGAGTTGCTTTTCTCCTTTACATATATAGATTACAAGAAAAAAATGATTATCTTTTAAGAATATTAATTTATACTTATAAAGTGAAAGATTTTTTTTTACACACACACACATATCTAAAGAGGATTGTGGAGGAGGGTGATTTAATAATTTTTTAAAGAATAAAATTGTTTCTCCTTTTACTCTAGAAATTTGATGAGTTGTTCTTAAAATATCTAAAATTTTCTTGAAATTGACAAATACTAATAAAAACCTATATATTCCATTTTTTTTCTTCATAAAGATATCAATAACTGATAAATATAATGCAACAAAGAGATGCATAATTATGGATTTAAAAAAACTTAATTTCTAGATATTTTTAATTTCATAAAAGTTTTTATGATTAATCTAAATATAAACAAAAATGGCTTTTTAAAATTATTTCTTCGAATATTTTCTAATAGCACTGGAATAGAAACTATCTAAAAAGCTTGAAAAAATTATTACAATTCTTTGAAAAACGTTTTAGATAACAAGAGTTTTGTGGACTAAAATTTATATAATAATTTGAATTAATCTTAAATGTTAAGTTATTAATTATATATTTAAAGTAATATCTATTAATGTGTTTTCGCAAACCATATTCGTACGTCAATGTTCAATCGAAGTACTTACGCAAATATTTTAGAAAACGACAGATTTCCGAAAAGAGACTAAAAGGCATACTAATTTTAAATAGTACATTTTTAAAATTTATAAAAGTTTCGAAGAATTTATACATATAAAAAAATTAAAAAAATTACCCTATCCCTGCTTTCGAAAAAAAAGCACCAACTTTTTTTTTTCTTAAAAAAGGACTTATTATTAATGATGTAATGCATACATTTTCATAAAATGACTAAAAGGGCTCGAATAAATATAAATATTTTACCTTTTGAGACATAATCTGCATTTTATGTGCTATTTTTAAAAATATTTAAAACGTACACAAAAAAAGTAATTTTTTTAAAATAGGGGTCTTTAACCTTTCTCACTCAAGGGTCAAATTAATAAATTTAAAATAATCCTGGCCACAGCAATACATTCTCAGTGATTCGGGCCACACGACAAAAAATATTGTAGTCAGAAAATTTATAATAAAAAAAAGGGAGATTTTTGTGTGTGTTTAACAAGACTACAATGGATTCTAAGGGAAGAGATGGTGTTAACAGATTTCTTTAAATATGTATCAGTTTCAAAAAAGTGAAATGGAAGTCGAATTAAAATCCTTTTGAAAAACCTGTTAAAGATAAGTCCAACTTTTTTCTCGAAAATTTCTGAGATTTTATGCATAGCCAGGTTTTTTTTTTGTATTTAAAATTATTTAAGATAAAGTGAATTTTTTGAAAAATTCGTCATTTTTTCAGAAAGTTTTATCTCAATTGGATATTAAACACATCAATTGAATGTTTTAACTATCAAGAATAACAGAAAAAACGACGTTTTTTACGTCAAAAAGCAGATAAGGCATTTTTTTAAAATTGCTTCGAAATGAGGGGCCTCTAAAATGCCTCCAGCGGGCCATTCGTGGCCCGTGGGCTACGGGTTAAAGATACCCTACTTTAAAACACCAGATCTACCTATTAATAGATATATCCCTATTATTTCTTTAAAAAAAGACATTAATGAGAAAAAAATTAAAAAATTTCTAGCAAGGTAATGTTCGCAAAAGAATTTCCCATCATTTTTTATAGTACGTTGTAGAGTATCATTGAATAAGAACGCGAACACGTAATCACTTTGTAAAGCTTGGTTGTGTGCAAAGTTTGATAACGATGCATATGGCTAGGAATAGAAGCCAATAAATTTTATAGCTTAAAAATAATTAGTTCTTAATATATATAGAAAGAGAATAAAATACGAATAGAAAGAGAATAAAATACGAATAGAAAGAGAATATATACTTACGAATACGAAAGAGAATAAATACTTACTTTTTAATCATTAGAGATTTAAATTATTATTTGTGGCTTCATCCGAATAGATACGATGCCTGAAATTTATACAAAACTGTAGGGGTAATGACGCCACCGGATTTCTGTACGCATAGATACGCTAATCTCAAAGTTTTCCCCCTCTTATCAAACTTTAAAAGTATTGTTGAGATATTTACATTTTAAAAATTGATAACGTACATTGTTGCAACTGTAGAAGAATGAAAAATTATAATATAAATTGCAGATCCTTAAGATATTCATTTTTTAAAAAAGAGAAAAATAGGGCATCGATTTTAATGTTCAAAGTACACTGAGTCTTAATCACATAACGAGAGCAGGAAAATATTCGTTAAAAAGAAAAACCTGTTAAATAGAAAACAGTTTTTCAATTATAGTATATTTCCTTCTATAAGACGAGAATTTTCGGAACTTTTTTAAGTAAGGGAATCTGCTAATTTCGGGGGGAAATGTAGGGTAAGAAAAATGGTTTTTTAAAATATTTCCATTTAGGCATGAGCAAGCGATTTTCCTCTTTTAGCTTTTGAATGCTTTGAATAGAACTTTTATTTTAAAAGGAGAGTTTATTTCAAAATCAGAGTCAGAAACCGAATCTCCAAGTACCTGGACTTACGCGATTTTTAAATCTCGTCGATTCGTCTTTTGTTTGACCACTGCACAACTTGTGATTGCCCACTCGCCACTTCCTTATTTAGTTAATGTACGTGTTATCCATGCTGAACCATAATAATTTATTTTGTGTTTTTTATTTTTTATCTACGGGCTGTGTGTTTGTTATTACATGTTATAATTATTATATCGTGTTTGTTACATGTATTATATATTTAGGCAGATTTGAGAAATGGCATCCGAACGAAATAGAATTAATGAGCTCATAGAAATGCATGGACAAGAAAAAGACGTTGAAGAACTTGAGTCTATAGACCCAGTTTTATCAGAAGATTGAATGATGTTTGGGAATTCGACAGAAGGCTTCAATCTAAATGAAAAAGAGTTACAAACCCTTAGAAAATACAGACTCTCACAATGAGCGTAATTTTTCAACAAAACAAGAAATAAAAAAATTCCTTGTGTGCTACGAGGAAATTGCGACAGAAAAAACAAACAAACAAATCTTTTGAGTCAGCGGGACTACTTAGACTTTACGAAGCCTGCTACAAAAAAAATAACTTCGTTTTGAAATACTGTATTTGTGTTATTTAAGATTATGCTAAATATTTTTTTATTATTAATTTTTTTCGTCTCCTATCTCAACAAAAAATAATTAATATGTATCTACAGTAGAACGTCGTTTATCCGAATCAATTGGGACCGGACACCGCTCGGATACGCGATTGTTCGGATAACCGAAAACCGAATGCGATCCATGCAGAATATGATACTGGACACTATACGAATATTTAAATCATCACATGCGGGAAACGTGATTGAAGAAAAAACAAAATAGGTGCAAAATGTCGCAATTTTACCTTGATTGCAGAAACTAATCACTTATTTTTCGCTGCACCATTGTATACCTTCGTTTTTTCAATTCAAGGTCTCTGGTTCTTTTCAGCAGCAGTAGTTGAGTAGGACAACACTCTGATTGCTGTTCGTACCACTCCATAGCTGTCTCTATCGCAGAAACGAGTCAGCATTTGCTACTTTCATTGTTGTTGTCCTCGTCTTCATCCGTTTCATCGTCGACCGGGTCGAATTCTTCTTGCACGGAAACCACAATCTCGTCATCATTTAGCATTTGAAATCCACAGTCTTCAGCATCGCATGCCATCCAGGTTTCTACACCAACAAAACTCAACAAAAGAGTGCGTATACACCCCCACTTGGAAACAAACTGACCTAATATTCCGCGCAGATGTTTACCAAATCACACAAATGAAATTCCTCAAATATTCCTCACCTTGGGGTTTCCCGTCACTTTTGGCCTCACACGAAACAGCTGTTGAGCATTGCACTTTTCGAAAACGTATCTGGACCTAGGATCGGATATTTGACGCTCCGGATAATAAATATTCGGATAAACGACGTTCTACTGAATATGCATAATTATACCCTGACTTATGCGAATTCGACTTACGTGGTTATCACTCAGTCCCACTTATCGCGTAAGTACGGGGTATTATTACTGTAAGTTCGTTAAATTCATATTCACTTACTGGGATGTCTGAAAAGCACGAGATCATGCAACGAGTTTTTGCTTTGACACGAAACATAAGACGACAATTGTGATCCTTGATTCAGGATACTTTTTCATCCATTTTTGAACTTATTTCTCATTGCAGAGAAATGCCGAGCAGTCCTAATGTTGCTAAATTTTCAACAGACGCGATCGCATGTTATTAATGGCATAGACAGACTTCTTTTATGAAGTTCTTTTGTGTATGCCATTGCTTTTAGTGATTTTTCTTCTTGTTCATTAAAAAGAATGGTGTATAAAGCAAGATTAGTATATATATTGTAAAAGATTATATTTGAATGGGAGGAACTTTTCAGATAGGGTTACTAGAAAACTATCATCGTTGGCGTCTGGCGTTATACTTTACATCATCATCAGTTTGCTTGGAAAATATTAAAGCTGATAAACCAACTGGGCTACATGTTCGCTTTTATGGCGACAAGTTTGAAAATATTACTGGAATTTTTCCCCCCAATTCGGCTTATATATGGGTTTTGAATTTCGGTAAATTTTTGAAGAAACAAAGCTCTCTCGACTTACCATATGCCGATCAACTTATGTTCGGAAAAAATAAGCGGAATTTCATCATGTTAGATTTTTTTTTGTAAATACAACGTCTTTAGTAAACGTATTCAAGCTTATTTTATATTGAATTTTAGAGTAGAGCGAAATCAGATATCATATAGTATACGCATAGCAAATTTTTAGAAGAAAAACTTTGAAGAGGTTCAGTATTTTTTTTTTTAGATTATGCTTCAGTTATTGTTTCTGCTCCCTTTTGCTTAGAATAAATCTACGTGTTACCAAATTTTACATAACAAAGTAAACGTGATAATTTTTAGAAAGGTTTTTGGTTAGGACCTTTAAGAAAGACACGTGAGGCAGAAAATTAAGTAAAGTTCAAAAAGATTTTAAAAAAAAATCTCTGAAAAAAAATTTTAATCTCTTATTTTTTTATTCAACTTATTTATTTAATCGGCTTCCAGCATCAGTTCTCTTCCCCTACTTTGGAATTAATTCCGCTTCAAATTTTCTAAAAGAGAAAGAAAAATTTATTCTTCTAATATTAATTTCGCGAAAATCAAGGGTTTTCATCTGGATGCATCTATTTACATTGAGAGGAAAAGATGAAAATGAAAAAATGTTATTCGTGCTGAAAAGTTTTTGACTAATCGAAAATATACTGAGCTTCTTCGCCAAGTTAGCTAAAATAAAAGTGAAGATCTCGAATAGTATTTCTATTGAAGTGTTTCTATTGTATAAGTGCTACAAAACATAGAAGTCTTTTCCTAAATTCAAGAAATGGATTCATGAATAATAACACTAAGAATGAAAAAAATAAATAAAGAAACATTGATATCTTGCTAGGGAATATTTTAAAAAAACATTTTTACAGTAATAAATCCGATGGTACGATTTACCCCAAATTTTTTAATTTAAGGATTTTTAAAATTCTTTTTTGGATGCTTCCTATGTGTGTATACTATGTAAAACAGATTTTGTGCTCAAAATTTTATAAAAAGCTATCCATTTAATTTTTTTATGAAAAAAACTTGAAATTTTTGAAGTAAATTTAAAATGTTACTGCTCCTACAAAAATTTTCATACACGCTTGAAATTTGATTTACAAGTACCTCAAACTACGTATAATAAAAGTTGGTATGGATTTTGCGATAAATGATTGGTATTCGTACAATACTTCTTTATATGAATGTTTATTGAAAATTCCTTAAAAAATGTACAAATTAGGAGTTCAATTATTTTTTTAAAAAATAAGTATTGATTTGATTCAAGGATACTTACCAACTTTTGTTACATTTACTATTAGAAATAGGTAAAAAAAATTTCAAAGTATTAGGCACAATAGAAAAAAAGCCTTAGCATTTTAAATGAAGACAGCTAGTTATTTTATCTTTCCGAGATAAGTAAGTTTAAAGTTTTGATTTGTAATAGAGATGTGAATATATAAAACGGAACGTAACTATCATAATTCTGTGTTTTTTAAGTTTAGAGCTTTCAAATTTTGTCAGGTTATAGAAAGGTATGTAAAGAATAAATTAAACTAAAAACATTAAATTCGATTTTTTGACCGATTTTTGTCATTTGAATCGTACTGTGAAATCAAAAACTCAGGAATCTCAGGAAGAGTAAGAGAGCAAGCAAATAGTCAAAGCAATATTTCGCAAAAATTTTAAACACTTCTTACTAAAATCTTTTCCGATTTTTTATAAGTGGTGTCTAGAATAAATGGTCATTGTACATTTATTTACGTATATAAAAGTTGTATTATCTTATTTAGATATTAAATAAACAAAATAGAATTTTATTATTTCGACTTAATCACTATTTGAAGCATATGAGACATATGACGCTAAAGTCATGTCCTTTTGAAGCCCAAGCAAAGATAATGATTTTTGGAAACGTGAGGATTGAATTTAATGAATAGAGGTGGATGGATTAAAGGAAGTTTTCGTAAAGACTTGAACATTTTTGGAAATTGGGTAACCAACATCTCAAACATTGAACAGTTTATCACTTTGATTCCGAAATATCTGTCCGATCAACAGAAATTTCTGCGTTGAGTAAGTGATTTGATTCACCCCTTTCATCAGATTGATCACTGGACTCTTGTGAAAGCTTTTTGTCTCCTCTTCAGTAAGACCATTTGTGATCCACCCACTTACTACATTGTACACATTGTACTACAAAAAATGACAAAACTCGTCCATATACACTGGTGTGCAAAAATTAAGGACGAGACGGTTTTTTCAGTATAACTTTGTACAAAAGCATTCCAAATCAACACATTTAATACCGTAAGATCCCCAATATGTAAGGACATGAGTAATGTAAGCAACACTTACTAAAAGAGAAATCAGAGGGATAAAAAGAAGCTTTATTGAAAAAGTAGCATGGAGCGCAATGCGACTGAAGGCCGAAACATCCCTGTGATGGGTGTCCAGCAAGAAATATCCGGTCTTTAGTAGGGGATATGATCTCCCCTGACTGCTAGGCAGGTTTCACAGCGTCTGCCCATGCTGAGAATGAGGGTGTCAATGAGTTGTTGAGGCATTGCTGCCCATTCGTCTTGCAGCGCCAATCGAAGCTCCGGAATCGTTACTAGTGGTAAGGTACGAGCTGCCAAGCGTCTGCCTAAAAAATCCCATACATGCTCGATGGGATTGAGATCAGGAGATCGTGCCGGCCAATCCATACGTTCAATATCTTCACTCTCTAAGAGCTGTTCGGCAGCTACTCTGCGATGACATGGTGCATTGTCGTCCATGAAAAGGAACTGCGGACCCATAGGGCCTCTAAGAAGACGCACATATGGAAGAAGAATCTCGTTACAATAACGGGTCCCGTTGACTGAACCTGCGTCGAAGATGTTAAGGTCTGTACGACTACCAAGCATGATGCCTCCCCAAATGAGAACACCGCCACCTCCATACCTGTCCCTTTCAATGATGTTCGAGGGATGATTGCGGCTTCCCCGCTCTCTCCAGATGAGTATGCGATGAGAATCGCTACTCAGACTGAATCTGCTCTCATCTGTAAAGAGTACTCGTCCCCATTCATTGTCTCTCCAATTCCGGTATTCCCGGCACCACAGAGAACGCCTTCTCCGATGGGCAAGCGTTAGAGGTACACACCGTACAGGGCGTCGTGCAAACAGACCACCACCGTGCAGTCTTCTGGCCACGGTAAAACGCGATATCGGTCGTCCAGTCGCTTGTGTCGTGTGTCTAGCGATTTCTCCCGCTGTCTGCCGCCTGTTTCTTCTGGCCTGTAAGGCAATATACCGGTCATCTGCGGGTGTGGTTCCTCGTGGACGCCCACTACTGAACCCCCTGTAGTTTGAAATTGTCTCCAAAGTCGTGAAACGATGCTGTGAGCAATTCCGAACTCTGCAGCCGCACTTGTCACACTGCGACCTTCCTCCAACTTCCCAATGATTCGACCTCGGGTAAAAGCATCCAGATGTCGTCTAACAGATTGATTATTTGCCATTTCTCGCTGAGGCAGCAACTCGGTGTGATTTTAACTGCTATACGGTGTGCAATCTCTTTGCCAGAAATACTAATCTTACACCGACAACATGCTTTACTACTCAGACACTCCCCCATTACGTCTACCTGCATATCTGCGCATGTGCTACCGTACATCACCTCACTTAATCTTCTGATTGGTCTTTCTGTCCGCTCTGCCTCTTCGTTCAGCTGATATGCTAATTTTTCGACTTCGTCCTTAATTTTTGCACACCAGTGTATATACACTATGGAGCCTCGGCAAAAACGTTTGGATGCTGACTACTATGCTGGAATGCTTCCTGAAATTTGCAATAATTATTGAGGAAGAGCCTGCTGTGGTCTTAGAAATCGTATGTCCACCATTAAATTCATCATGAAATTTGTCCATGCTTTGAAACCCTGTTTTAATTCTAAGAGAAGTTATGACGGATCTATACGCGGCTCTACTAACCCCTTGGAGACTCTTTAAGGAAAATAATTAATTCAACCAAATTTCACCGAAGGTAAGAAAACGTGATTATGCAAATTAAGTTTATTATATAAATTCTGTATTCTCGAGTTTTGAGAGTTAGTGAAGGGAGGATCGTGAGTTATTGAAGTGCGAATCTAAGATTCCTATAGTGAGAATTAAAGATATCCAAAGTGAGGATCACTCGGAGGTGAGCTGATCAATTAGTATTCAAGGCCTCATCTGTAGGACTTCTGACTCACAAGAGTTCAGGTATTGTGCGTATCATTTAAATAGAAGTTAGAGAGTAAATTATTAGGTCGCGTCTGAGTTAATAACGAGCTTGTATAAATTATTGTAGAAATTAGTTGAATGTCCGTAAATATTATCCCCGGGATAACTGGTCTCACCTTCACGCTCTAATCATTGATCTAAATTATCTTAGTTGGATTATTACTGTGCTTGTTTTGATAAGTGTGACAATACAATAATTTTAGTGAATCATGTCGTTTGATCAATCAGTTCTCCCCACACATCTAGCCGGGTCCGAGCTAAGGCAAGGAGGTATGAGGGAAGTAGGAATAGTCCCCCATTACAAAATAACTTGGAGTTATTTATGGACATCCAAAGGGGTTACTAAACTATTTCTAAGCAAATTAAGAGTGCAAGGCTTAGAGAGAATATTGAGCTTAATTGGAAGGTTTCTATCCCAGAAGAGGGTCAAACCAGTTAGAACAATATAGAGTCCAAATACAAGCCGTCTAAGATTGGCCTATCACATGGATCAGTAATTAGCCACCCATCAATCTTGGGCTGTGGATAATCATACGATCATTAATAAATCAAAAACTACGAATCAGTTTTTCACTTTGAGACGTGTCGTACTTGACTCTGACTTTTATATTGATAATACCTACCTAAATGGAAGTAGCAGTACAAAGTACCCTGGTGTTACAATGGACAGTAATCTAAGATTTTCGGAATATATCAGATGCACTGTGGCTATAGTTGAACAAAATGGTCTATCTAAAAGAGACTGATTGGTGCAAAAATTGTGTGGTGCTTCAAATCTCACTTACAGCACCCATATAAAACCAGTACTTAAACATAGCAGAGTGAAATTCTAATTTCGGCTGCACAGACCAAGATGGATATCTTATATCAGGGATGGCGAACCAGTGGCACGCGTGCCATCAATGGCACGTGACATAGTATTTTGACTCGGTACAGATCAAAATATTTTGCATTTTGAAGTGATTTTCATAAGGGATCTCATTCGCGCTTTTGACGCTCAACTACATGTTTTCTAAACTATATTATTACAAGAGAAACTCTACAAGTATTCTCAAACTTGATTAGAAATTTCAAACTTAATATAGAAAAAAGATTTAGATCAGTGATTCCCAAAGTGGTCTATGATTACCTGCAAGGGGTCCACGTCAGCAAAAAAATAATTTGGGGGTCTGTGAGGTGTAAGTGGGGGGGGGGGTCTATGATAGTGGTTCTCATTAAACCAGATCATGACTATGATTTTAAAAGAAAATTTAACCGAGTGGAACCCCATTTTACCTATTAAACAGATTTTTATTTACTAAATTTAATAAGGTTAGTTTGCACTTACAACGAGAGAGCATAAATATATTTTATTAAAACAATAACCATTTCAGTATTTCTCTCCAGAGTTCAGCTAAAGAAGTATAATACTGGAGGTCTCGAATTTTCTCAATTTGTCACAGGCATTCCCTCTGGACGTTTTAACCTACGTTCAATATTTAAATGCCTTTTATTCAGAATTTGAAACCACGTTGAAGATTCTTTGACTATGATAATTCCAAGACAGGCAATAAATTCATGTGGTCATATTGAAAAAAAAAAATTCACATCACAATACGAACTGATCGTAATAAGCTCTAAAAAGATATTAAAGTTTAAAAACGTATGTCAGCAATTTTGGCTTTAAAAAGTCAAACCTGTTATTTGTCCCGAATTATAGAATATCGTGAAGAAGTTTTTAATTACTTTTCCTAGTGTAAAGGAGTTTCAGCGTGGTTGCCAATCTCTAAAACAAAAACAGAAAGAAACAAAGAAAGATTGGATACTACTAACTGAGGAAACTTAGGATTAAACCTGACAAGATTGATACCAAATGTTAAAAATTTGTATCTCCAGATTCATCAATCTCATTAAAATCATTTGTTTATTCTTTAGTTATTTTCTTTAACAGTTTTATTTGATAGTTAGCTTATAATTTAATTAATTAGCATGTGCTTTTTAAATTTTAAACACTGTACTTCATTACAATTAGAAAAAAATTTTATTCTTTTAAAGTAGGAGTAGGAGTACCAGCTGTCAAAAAGACATTTAAGTTGATACATTTGTAAAAATTCAATATTAATTAAGCAGGGGTCTATCACAAACCGAAAAGCATGGCTAGGGGTCTATGAGACAAAAAAGTTTGGGAACCTCTAATTTATATATTCATGAGAAACCAGACGAAGAAAAAGTTATAAAAGAATTTATTTCTGTAATTGATTCTTCAATCAAGGAAATTTACATGGAGATGTTCTCAGTTCAAATAACCATCGGAAAAGCCTTGATGTATGACTTTATTTGATAAACTAAACTTGTCCCAGTTCTACTGGTTGGAAATTTAAGAATTTGATATGCAAACTGATTGATTTTCAGTATAGTTCAATATGGGTTCAAAAATTTATTGAAACAAGGAAAAGTTGGAATTGATTTATAGAAAAATATGCTAGTAATGAAAGTTTGGAAACATGGTATTCGATTCTGGATACCTTTAACAGTTTGAAGAAGCTGATTCATGCTATTATAATCACATATTCATCTACCTATGCCTGCAAGTCATTATTTTCAGAGATGAATAACATTAAAATCTCGCTCAGATACCGTTTAACAGATGACTCCAATTCTGCATGCATTCTACTAAAAGTAACATCTTACATTCCTATTATAAGTTATTTGCCATTTAAATCTGCAACATCAAAAGTCACACTAATGTTACCTTATAATTTGAATTACACGCATAACTAAAACATTTACTACAATACAGTGCAAAATGTATTTTTTCGTAGGAAATAAAGAGTTTTTAGTTTTTAGTATTTAGTTTTATTATTTTCCCAATTATCTCAAGTCGAAATTATTTGACGGCACGTCTATACCTCATTAAACATTTCTTTACAAAAAATGGCACGTTGATCCATAAAGGTCCGCTACCCCTGTCCTAGATAGAGCTCAGAATAAAGCTCTCTTTGTAATCACAGGTGCAGTTATGTCAATTCCAATAGTAGCTCTACAATATGCTATACTTCAAACTCTCCTATAACCATTATGATAAGAAAAACGGTAGGTTAATACACTTACTAGACAGAGAGCATTTCAGTGCACAAATTAGATGCTAAGTTGACAAACGGGTAACCTAAAAACTCAGATTTCTCCAATCGAAATTTCTGAAAAGCTTTTGGAGGACTTAAATCTAAATGTTTCGATTGAAAATATCAACACACTTGTTGACCTGCTGGATTTTTGGAAATATTCTATAATTTAAAAACAGATGAAATAGAAAGAAGATACACTATATATTATTCTGAGAACAAGTGCTTTGCCATTGTTGGACTATAATTAACTTGAACTAGAAGGAATAGTGCTGCAGGTTCAGGTATATATTGCAAGATCTTTTCACAATATGCTCTAGTGGGCCATTCTTCAAAATTTGATGCGGAATTTCATGCGGTCTTTTTGGCTGTGCCAAGATTGAAATCTAAAATTGAGTATTTTACAAAGTATTCTTGTTCGTTCTAGATTGGTCATAGATGCAACAGCTCTTTAGCATTTCTCTGAGCCTTCTCCTGTGACGAAAAGAAAACAAGGTATTAAGAAGCTGAATATGAACTATAAAATCTTTCAATTCTAGTGGATATCATCCCATGTAGGTATTGAAGGTAATGAAAAAGCAAATCTATTGCAAAAGAAACATACACGAGTTATTTATTAAACGGGATCTTATGCCTCTGGATTCCCTTAGGACAGTGGTAGGCAAACTTTTGTCAAGAAGAGCCGAACTGTAAAGAAAACAAGATAACTAAGACATTACAAAGTCGTTTATATAAAGAACCAAAATACGTGAGCACAGGAGGGGATGCTAGAAGCAATCGAGATCAAGACTGTTGTACTCCAATTATTTATTTTATAATATTTAAATAAAGCTTTACGCAAAGTAAAATGTTCCATTCCTTCCAAAACTATGAACTATCGAAGATATATCATTATTTCTGTAGTTCAGTCTAAGAACAACTGTTGTCAAAATATTATGAAGTCGGGAATTAAATTTTCAAACATCGTGAAAAAAATGTCTTTACCTATAACATGTAAGAACTTTATTGAGAAAATTCTTGTTTACACTAATTAAAATTAACTTTGTTCCTGCATATAGTCATTCCAATTCTCATTTTATTAATTCTTAAGGATGTCATAAAATACGAAACATGTTCGACGACAAGCTGCTGATTTGGGCAGGGGTGTTTATTTGAACCATCAACCTACCGGTCTGCAGCAACACCTTTCATGCTTTTCACGACTGGGACGAAAAGGAACTTTCGGTAGCCGTACAGGCTACGGAAAGTTTACTGCAACTGATTTGCACATACGCTCAGTGGTGGATTAAGTTAGTTGGAGGCCCCTGGTGGTAAAAGGTTTGAGGCCCTTGGGCTGAAAAGTAGAAAAACTGAAATAGTGAAAAGATTCGATGACCATAAATTCTCGAAAATGAAATTTTTTTCTGAAATAAAAAAATTAACCCCCCCCCCCTCCCAAAATTTTTTTAAATTTTATTTTTAAAAAATTAAAAACCCCTTACCTAAAAGCTTACAATGTTTCTAAAAACTTTACGTCTTGATTTCTCTTCGGCAAATTCATCGATTCTTTTTACAGTTTCTATTTGGTCCAAAACATCTTGATATGTATATATAATATGGACATGCTGTTCAGTTTGTCTTCTTCCATGCTACATAATTTTTAATGCCCTTTAAAACTGAAAAAGATTTCTCTCCTGATGCATTTGATATCGGTATATAGTTACAAATATTTTCAAAAGTATCTCTACATTAGGGAAAAATCGAGACCATTTCTTTTGCAACTCGATAAATTCCTAGTGGAGCTTTCATTGTATCTTAGTATTCTTTTACAAATAGCAAAAACTGATCCAATTCATAGTCAAAATAAAGCGATTCAATGTCGTTTTTTTTTTGCTTTTTTTTTTGCAATGAGCTAAAAATATACAATTTTATAAGAGCTAAACTATATTTTTATTTTTTGGTTTAAAACCTTATAGAGTTTCTTAAATATTTTCTTAAAATTTCTTCGAATTAAACTTCAGTTATATATTATTAGCTCAGTCTTTATAATTTTTAAAATATGTATTTTTATTAACTTTATTGGTAACATACAGAATGTAATACAATATTTTAAGGAAATTGTACAATCTTTATGCATATTATAATTAATTATACACATAATTAATTATTAGTTTGCATTGAATATTCTTTAAAATTGTCGGGGTAAAAGATCTTAATCGCGATCGTGCAAATAACTCTTAAAATGGAGATAACACGAAAATGAATTTGAGCAAGTAGTTCAAATTTAATTTTACAAAATAATGGCTCTCTGAGCAGTTTTAGTGTAGATTAGAAAAATTATGTGTTTATTTCACATGTTACCTCAATAAAAAGAAAAAAAGGTGTATATTTAAGCAAACGTAACATATTTTTTTCTTTGAAAATTCTTTATCAGTTTGAAGCAACATAAATTAAATATTTCGAAATTATAGATTGGTTCATTTATTACTAAACAAAATTATCGTAATACATTATGATTACAAACAAAATCATCATAATAAATACAATTACGTTTTATTTCAATTTCAAGCTATTATTAGGTTCAGTAGCGCACACAAAATTTTTTTAAGGGGCGAAGGGGTGGTCCATGATCGAAAGTCCCCGAACTCATCATGTCTCAAGACAACACCAATTGATTCTTCTGATTTTGTCGATTTTGTTAGCAAAAAACAGCTAAACATAAATTATGGAATTATTATTAACATTAATTAATTGAAATAAATTGTTAATTACAAGTACTTAATTAAATATATATATGTCATCAATCGAAAAAAAAACTCAAGGGCTTTGGGGGGGGGTGTCCGGACCCCTAGGACACCCCTCTTGTGTGCGCCACTAGTTAGGATCCTTTTAAATATGGTAAATTATTAATGAAAGTACTCAAAAGCTCGTTAATGTTTTGTATTTTAAATGAACTACTATCTTTTTTTATAAGTGACTAAAGAAATTAATTTTGAACGAGAGGCAAATAATATTTTTCCTTTTGAATAACAATGCCAAATGAAAATGTTCTAAGAAGATAACAGTAAATTCAAGCTAGGAAAACACACACTTAAATATGTTAATCAACATGAAAATATTCTAAGAAACTGATGGCAGCTATTTATATTTATGTATGCAAAACGAAAAATAAATAAATAAATAAATAAAATAGTAAAAACACACAAATGCAACAAAATATTTTTTTTCGCTTTATCTTACGCAATGATTAAAATACTTGGGCATTAAATCTTAAAAATCTAAAAGAGAACTTGAAAATGAAAATATAGTTACCTTTTTTGTTGTTGTTTAAACACGGTTCTCTGATTGTGTCTAGTCTGTATAAGCGCAGGAAGCTAAAAGAAATTAGCTCAGAAGTCTAATTGACGCAAAATTTCCTCAGTTTTCTTCGAAAAAGGGGTCTTTTTCTCAGGGTCATTCTGCTCCCAATTTTTTTCATTAATCCTTAAGCATGTCATAAAACTTGATCGTACTCTTCATCACTTTTGTTGAGGCTAATCTCTACCAAAATCTATCTCTTTCAATAATACCCAAACTCACGCATACAAAGTAGTAAAAGTTGCAGGAAATTACTTGAAAGAGAGAGAGTCCGATGTCGAAATTCTTCCATAGCGCCCCTCTGTTTTCCCCCATGAGACCAGCGTTGGGAAACATGGCTTTAAATACTCATGAATACTAGTTGAAAATATAATTAACAACAGACTTGGAGGATGACAGAAGACTTCTGTGGCTTATGGTCCTATCTTTTCTCAGAACGGGAAGCATTTATTGAACTCTTGCTGATCATGAATGCACATTCGGTCTTTTGATTGTTACAGAAATAAAAAAGAACCGGGATATATATATATAAATAAAATCTAACATTATCTTTCTTGGACCACCTCTCAACAAGCTTTCACATAAGGACCAAGCTTTCATGTAGCTTCTTAGTGCGACGTTTATTACTGCAAATCAATCAACGGACGAAGGGGGTATTGTCCTTCACAAGCAAATACCATTCCGATTGGATTTTCCCCCATCCTAAGTGTTAACACATAACACAAATTTGAAAAAATTTCAATATTTCCGTGGCTAAAGTCTATCTCTTAATTTATCGGAAATCCGTTTTATCTCGTAGAAATAAAATGCTTATTTATGCACTGATTTTCAGACCAACTCTGATCTATGCGTGCCCGATCTGGGGCCATGCAGCCCGTACTAATATTAATTATACCGAAATAGCCCAAAATAAAATAATTAGGATGATTACTAAAGCAGACTGGTTCATGAGAAACCTTGACCTAAGAACCGTTTTAAATTTAAATAACTTCAGAGAAGTCATCAAAACAATCTCAATTAAATTCTTTGATAAAATAGATACTCATGATAACCGTGAAATTAATCGCATAGAAAAGTACCCACTTAATCCCCTATTCAATAGACCAAGAAACATTCTGCTTTAGTACAATTCATCCCTTCTTTAGTTTTTTAATAACCCTACACCACATCAAAATCTCTATTTTTTCCAAATTCCCAACTCTTTTTTAACCGAACTCGCTCTCCTCCAATGGGAGAATAGCAGAACGGCCACTAAAATAACTTTCTCTGGTACTGCTTCGACGCCCAGTTCATTCTACTCCCAAGATTCTCTTACCCACTGTAACTTCGAAAAGCTCCATCCCGATTGGTCAACCACTGAGGCAAGTTAATCTAGATATAAGGGCACCCTTCCCGGGCAACCCTCAAGACAAGAAGTTTCCAATTAATTATCGCCCCATCAGTCTACTTTCGACAATAGCCGAAGTCTTTGAAAAAATCCTCCTTTCAAGAATCAAGCAACACACAATAGCCAACAACATTATCCCTCCATTCCAGCATGGTTTTCAAACTGAAGCTTCTACCTGCCATCAACTTCTGAGAGCTACCAACTTCATTAACAATGGCTTCAACCAACACCTTCCAACGATCGGTGTCTTTCTCGATGTCGAGAATGCATTCGATCGCATGTGGCACAATGGTCACATTTTCAAGCTCATTAGGCTCACCTTCCCTGCATATCTTATCAAGGTTCTTCATAACTACCTGCAGGACAGGACGTTCCGGGTCAGACTGGACAACACCTTCTCCAACATCGGACATATCGAGGCCGGAACTCCGCAGGGGTCCATAATCAGCCCTATGCTATACTGCCTCTACACCTACGACTTCCCGACCAGTCCAACGGTGGAAGTTTGCCTGTTCGCAGACAATGCCGCCATCTTCACACAATTCTCAGGTCCGGAAATGGCCAGAGAATACTTACAAGCCTACCTCTCCCAACTTCGTCGCTGGTTAAAGTGCTGGAGAATTAAAATCCATACCAACAAATCCCTCACCATAGTCTTCAGAAAAGGAAATTATATCAACAACATGGCTCCACCCAAACTATTTGGCAGTCATATACCCTGGTCCACGATGGTCGACTACTTAGGAATCACCTTGGATAGGAAACTGACCCACAAGCACCACCTGAGTAAAATCAAATGTAAATTCAAGCAAAGACTGGCCACTCTTTGAGGCTTACTCTGCAATATATCGACCCTCTCCCTCCAGAACAAAAGAAGAATCTTTCTCCAGTACTTGCAACCACTGATAACATATGGCTGCCCCATATGGGGTACGGTGGCCAACATGCACATATATGAATTACAAATCGTCCAGAACACAGCCTTCAGATTGATTCTGAACGTCCCACGGATACATCTTCATGCAGACCTTGGCGTCAGTTCTATCCACACTAAAATCAGGGAGCTAGCCTCGTCCTTCTTCCAGAACATCCCAAGCCACAGCAACAATTCGATTGCCCAAGCTGCAAACTTCACCCCTGGCCTACATAGACACGCAGCCGCCTCAGAGAACCTGCAAGACATCTTTTAACCTGCACATCATGACAACATCCCAATTTGAGGTTTTTCACCCTCCTTTTTTTTTCTAATGACATTCACATCTTCTGTACGGAACTCTTGAGAGAGCAAAAAGCTTCTTCTTTCATGTTAATACTTATACGGCGAATAAACACAGCCTTTTTGTGTTGGGTCTCCAATCCACCATCTATCCATGAGGGGAGATTTCGTACGCGCGGTTCTCCGCGCTAGCCATTTTTTCTCCTCCCCACTGATGTAAAAGTCGGTTACGAGCCGTTCCAGTTCGTAACTGACCCATATAATACTCACTACAACACAAACACCCACACTTACCTCATAATTAATTTTCACTCGAATTACATTAATCTTTAATTAACACTCACTAGTATTTTTTTACACACACTAAAAGTAATATTTTCTCTTCACATCTATAGTTTTTCTCCTCTTAATTTCTAAAAAGAACTTTTCCTAATTAAACTTTTTTCCTAACACAGTACTGGGCTAAGATTTGAAAAATAAGCCAACCAAAGCCATTCAAAATCCCAAGCCATTGGAGGTTAAGTTTCCTGCGGGAAACCAGGCGCTCCGTCACCATTCTACCATTTCTAAGTGTTATCTGTATTTTACTTCAAACGATCTCTCTGTCGATCGGCTTTGAATGAGAATTTTTTCCTCTTTCCAAGCCCATACCACTCTTTGTCTTCTCATTATTTTGAATAATTTTACCAGCTTTTAAACTTTTCTTATTGTGGGTTCTGAAATTCAGAATTCACACGGAAATTTTTTATCGTTTGAAGCTCGTGACACACTAATTCATAAACGTAAAAAGGAACTCTGTTAATATGACCAATAATAATATTTTACGACTTTTTGCTTACACGCGTCTCCGAGGCCCCCATAGCTAAGGGGCTCGTATCATTGATAAGTGGTAGCTACGCCCCTGACAAGAAGGAATGTTGTTGAGGAATATTCCTCAGAATTTGAAAACCATTCTTATTATATGCTTCATCTACGGTAGTGCGAACCGTTAAAGTTCGCATGATTTCAAAAATTAGTTTGCAGGTTGTTGAAGTTCAGAGTTGTGCAATAATAATGTTTACGATAAAATGCACATTTTGTACGATAGGAAAATTGTCAAGTTTTCATGTGCAAGAGTACATTTTAGTTTTTGATCATCCTGGGGCCCCAGTGCATAGCATCTGCCGCCCCACCTACATGTAGGGTAAAAAAATAATTTCATAAGGAATTAACAACGGTATATGCACGATTTAAGTATCAATGGGATGAATGTGCTTCATTATTTTTGATTATGGCGATGGATGATTAAAGTTGGGATGCTTGTACTCAGTTTTATGTGATACGAGGGCTTTCTCCACCATGAATCTAATTAAACGATTAAGCTATTATTACTATTACTATTAATGGCGAACAAATTATTTTTGCAATAAGATGTATCAAAAATCCTAACATTTTCGGTGACACCAGCTGCAAGTCATAAGACCCCTAGTTTAAGAAACACTTCTCTAGATTCTTACGTTTTCGATTCTTACGGTTTTGATTATGTAATTTTAGAGCGTTTTTATCTTTTGGTCTTCTCATGTTTTAAATCTATATTTCTTGTTTTTGGTTTTGATGCAGTATGATTCTTTGGCGAGTGGCCTGATATAAATGGATTGATTTCCAGAATCTCCTTATGAAATAACAAAAGACACTACGGATCCAATTCACGGCCCACGCTTGAACCTTTAAGCAATTAATGCATTAATTTTAAACAGTAATTTTTTTTACATTACGTAATCAAGGTAATATCATTTTGCTACAATGACGGGTCACATATTACGCATAACACTCCACACGTCTAGCATGCCAACAGGCTCAATTCATGTGACGTCATAGTCGCATGATAATGACAGACACGTATTTTTAGCCAATCAGTTCAAAAACTCATGTGACGTCATAGCCACACTATAAAACCATTCATATGTTTCCAGCTAATTAGTTAGTGTTCTTCGTTGCGATGCCAACATTTGCTTTTTGTAGAAACTTTCTTTTAAAAAGTACATATTTGTCAACAATAATAAAGCAAATAATATACAAAATACTTTTTGTTAAAAAGTACATGCATAAAATGAGATTTTAATCTTAAATTTAAAATCTTTTTGAGGAATTTTTTTTGTAACATTTGAACATCTTTACTCAGTTATAAAGTTTGAATATAAAGTGCAATTAATTTAATGACTGTTTTGAATTCAATGGAGAACACGTGTTAGTCCTTATCATGTGACCGTCATCAATTG
This sequence comes from Trichonephila clavata, assembly GCA_019973975.1. NCBI lineage: Eukaryota > Metazoa > Arthropoda > Arachnida > Araneae > Nephilidae > Trichonephila > Trichonephila clavata. Next base: position 233,642 of record BMAO01014478.1, on the reverse strand, counting down.
AGCCCATTGCAGAATAGCAACAGTAGACACCACTTAAAAAGGATATCATTGTTTCTTCATCTCATTACGCTAATGCCATCTATTGACCATTCATTAAAATAAAATTTATTACAAGTTTTAAATCGGTTTTACTTGCATTTCTGTCTATGTTAATAATATGGGTTAAATAGACCCAGATAGGTAAAATGTGTTTTTTTTTCTCCTGAATTAAAATTTGTGAAAGATAACGAAAGATAAATTTTAGAAATGGGTTAAATCGATCCCTACAGAGCAGAAACATCAATAATTTTTGTCCAGTTGAATGGAGAATGATGGAAAATTAATAAATCAATTTTGAATTTCATTTTTAAGTTTATGGTGCTCTAAAATTTAATTCATATCTTGAAACCAGTTAAATTATTTGTAAAAGAACAGCAAGATAAAATTTCATGCTAATGAAAAAAGGCTAGCGAGATAATGAAAAATGATAGGTACGAAAATTTAATTTTTATTTGCTGTCAAATATTTAATAGAAAAAACTTTAATATTATTACTTTAATTTTTTTTTCGGAACCCAACATTCTCAATTTCGAAATATGATAAAAGTTTTTTTTAAATATGTAAAGCATTTATCTACAATTTTTTTTCCGAACAAAGTAAGCCAAATGAGATTTCGTATAAGACTAGTTTTTTTTTGGAACAAAATAAGCCTAACAAGACGATCATTTGAATCTCATGGGAAAAAATATTCATCCATTTTAAACAAGGAATAATAAATAATATTTGCAAAAACAAGAAACAATGTTGCATTACAACTCTAACGTATTAAAATTTTTTGATTTCCTCACTAATAATTGATTTAAAAATTTATTGTAATGAAAAATAATTTTAAATTAAAAAAATGGTTAAACTGAATCATCAGATAAAAAGGATCCAACGTATTTTAAAATGGCTGTAAGATAATTCGTAAATAAATCAAGGAAAGAAAGGAATCATTTCAAAAAAGGGTTCTTCAAAATTGGGTTAGAGTGCCTTTCAATAAAATGATCAAGTTTTCTAAATGTAATGCCTTCAATCTGCAGTACGATTTCCTGATATTAAAAGAATAAATAAATGAAAAAACAAACAAACAGGGAGGATATATTTTGTTTTCTGTCTGCTCCGGTGACTTAGAGGTCACGTGCTCTCCCGAAGGTTGCGGTTGCGATCCTGGCTGGAGTCGATAGATTTTCTGGATGCGAAAATCGTTGGCATGCATGTCATATGATTATGTGGCACGTAAAAGATCCCTTGAGCACCCCTTGAGCATGTCGTTTTTTTTTTGCTTTTTTTTTTGCAATGAGCTAAAAATATACAATTTTATAAGAGCTAAACTATATTTTTATTTTTTGGTTTAAAACCTTATAGAGTTTCTTAAATATTTTCTTAAAATTTCTTCGAATTAAACTTCAGTTATATATTATTAGCTCAGTCTTTATAATTTTTAAAATATGTATTTTTATTAACTTTATTGGTAACATACAGAATGTAATACAATATTTTAAGGAAATTGTACAATCTTTATGCATATTATAATTAATTATACACATAATTAATTATTAGTTTGCATTGAATATTCTTTAAAATTGTCGGGGTAAAAGATCTTAATCGCGATCGTGCAAATAACTCTTAAAATGGAGATAACACGAAAATGAATTTGAGCAAGTAGTTCAAATTTAATTTTACAAAATAATGGCTCTCTGAGCAGTTTTAGTGTAGATTAGAAAAATTATGTGTTTATTTCACATGTTACCTCAATAAAAAGAAAAAAAGGTGTATATTTAAGCAAACGTAACATATTTTTTTCTTTGAAAATTCTTTATCAGTTTGAAGCAACATAAATTAAATATTTCGAAATTATAGATTGGTTCATTTATTACTAAACAAAATTATCGTAATACATTATGATTACAAACAAAATCATCATAATAAATACAATTACGTTTTATTTCAATTTCAAGCTATTATTAGGTTCAGTAGCGCACACAAAATTTTTTTAAGGGGCGAAGGGGTGGTCCATGATCGAAAGTCCCCGAACTCATCATGTCTCAAGACAACACCAATTGATTCTTCTGATTTTGTCGATTTTGTTAGCAAAAAACAGCTAAACATAAATTATGGAATTATTATTAACATTAATTAATTGAAATAAATTGTTAATTACAAGTACTTAATTAAATATATATATGTCATCAATCGAAAAAAAACTCAAGGGCTTTGGGGGGGGGTGTCCGGACCCCTAGGACACCCCTCTTGTGTGCGCCACTAGTTAGGATCCTTTTAAATATGGTAAATTATTAATGAAAGTACTCAAAAGCTCGTTAATGTTTTGTATTTTAAATGAACTACTATCTTTTTTTATAAGTGACTAAAGAAATTAATTTTGAACGAGAGGCAAATAATATTTTTCCTTTTGAATAACAATGCCAAATGAAAATGTTCTAAGAAGATAACAGTAAATTCAAGCTAGGAAAACACACACTTAAATATGTTAATCAACATGAAAATATTCTAAGAAACTGATGGCAGCTATTTATATTTATGTATGCAAAACGAAAAATAAATAAATAAATAAATAAAATAGTAAAAACACACAAATGCAACAAAATATTTTTTTTCGCTTTATCTTACGCAATGATTAAAATACTTGGGCATTAAATCTTAAAAATCTAAAAGAGAACTTGAAAATGAAAATATAGTTACCTTTTTTGTTGTTGTTTAAACACGGTTCTCTGATTGTGTCTAGTCTGTATAAGCGCAGGAAGCTAAAAGAAATTAGCTCAGAAGTCTAATTGACGCAAAATTTCCTCAGTTTTCTTCGAAAAAGGGGTCTTTTTCTCAGGGTCATTCTGCTCCCAATTTTTTTCATTAATCCTTAAGCATGTCATAAAACTTGATCGTACTCTTCATCACTTTTGTTGAGGCTAATCTCTACCAAAATCTATCTCTTTCAATAATACCCAAACTCACGCATACAAAGTAGTAAAAGTTGCAGGAAATTACTTGAAAGAGAGAGAGTCCGATGTCGAAATTCTTCCATAGCGCCCCTCTGTTTTCCCCCATGAGACCAGCGTTGGGAAACATGGCTTTAAATACTCATGAATACTAGTTGAAAATATAATTAACAACAGACTTGGAGGATGACAGAAGACTTCTGTGGCTTATGGTCCTATCTTTTCTCAGAACGGGAAGCATTTATTGAACTCTTGCTGATCATGAATGCACATTCGGTCTTTTGATTGTTACAGAAATAAAAAAGAACCGGGATATATATATATAAATAAAATCTAACATTATCTTTCTTGGACCACCTCTCAACAAGCTTTCACATAAGGACCAAGCTTTCATGTAGCTTCTTAGTGCGACGTTTATTACTGCAAATCAATCAACGGACGAAGGGGGTATTGTCCTTCACAAGCAAATACCATTCCGATTGGATTTTCCCCCATCCTAAGTGTTAACACATAACACAAATTTGAAAAAATTTCAATATTTCCGTGGCTAAAGTCTATCTCTTAATTTATCGGAAATCCGTTTTATCTCGTAGAAATAAAATGCTTATTTATGCACTGATTTTCAGACCAACTCTGATCTATGCGTGCCCGATCTGGGCCATGCAGCCCGTACTAATATTAATTATACCGAAATAGCCCAAAATAAAATAATTAGGATGATTACTAAAGCAGACTGGTTCATGAGAAACCTTGACCTAAGAACCGTTTTAAATTTAAATAACTTCAGAGAAGTCATCAAAACAATCTCAATTAAATTCTTTGATAAAATAGATACTCATGATAACCGTGAAATTAATCGCATAGAAAAGTACCCACTTAATCCCCTATTCAATAGACCAAGAAACATTCTGCTTTAGTACAATTCATCCCTTCTTTAGTTTTTTAATAACCCTACACCACATCAAAATCTCTATTTTTTCCAAATTCCCAACTCTTTTTTAACCGAACTCGCTCTCCTCCAATGGGAGAATAGCAGAACGGCCACTAAAATAACTTTCTCTGGTACCGCTTCGACGCCCAGTTCATTCTACTCCCAAGATTCTCTTACCCACTGTAACTTCGAAAAGCTCCATCCCGATTGGTCAACCACTGAGGCAAGTTAATCTAGATATAAGGGCACCCTTCCCGGGCAACCCTCAAGACAAGAAGTTTCCAATTAATTATCGCCCCATCAGTCTACTTTCGACAATAGCCGAAGTCTTTGAAAAAATCCTCCTTTCAAGAATCAAGCAACACACAATAGCCAACAACATTATCCCTCCATTCCAGCATGGTTTTCAAACTGAAGCTTCTACCTGCCATCAACTTCTGAGAGCTACCAACTTCATTAACAATGGCTTCAACCAACACCTTCCAACGATCGGTGTCTTTCTCGATGTCGAGAATGCATTCGATCGCATGTGGCACAATGGTCACATTTTCAAGCTCATTAGTCTCACCTTCCCTGCATATCTTATCAAGGTTCTTCATAACTACCTGCAGGACAGGACGTTCCGGGTCAGACTGGACAACACCTTCTCCAACATCGGACATATCGAGGCCGGAACTCCGCAGGGGTCCATAATCAGCCCTATGCTATACTGCCTCTACACCTACGACTTCCCGACCAGTCCAACGGTGGAAGTTTGCCTGTTCGCAGACAATGCCGCCATCTTCACACAATTCTCAGGTCCGGAAATGGCCAGAGAATACTTACAAGCCTACCTCTCCCAACTTCGTCGCTGGTTAAAGTGCTGGAGAATTAAAATCCATACCAACAAATCCCTCACCATAGTCTTCAGAAAAGGAAATTATATCAACAACATGGCTCCACCCAAACTATTTGGCAGTCATATACCCTGGTCCACGATGGTCGACTACTTAGGAATCACCTTGGATAGGAAACTGACCCACAAGCACCACCTGAGTAAAATCAAATGTAAATTCAAGCAAAGACTGGCCACTCTTTGAGGCTTACTCTGCAATATATCGACCCTCTCCCTCCAGAACAAAAGAAGAATCTTTCTCCAGTACTTGCAACCACTGATAACATATGGCTGCCCCATATGGGGTACGGTGGCCAACATGCACATATATGAATTACAAATCGTCCAGAACACAGCCTTCAGATTGATTCTGAACGTCCCAGGGATACATCTTCATGCAGACCTTGGCGTCAGTTCTATCCACACTAAAATCAGGGAGCTAGCCTCGTCCTTCTTCCAGAACATCCCAAGCCACAGCAACAATTCGATTGCCCAAGCTGCAAACTTCACCCCTGGCCTACATAGACACGCAGCCGCCTCAGAGAACCTGCAAGACATCTTTTAACCTGCACATCATGACAACATCCCAATTTGAGGTTTTTCACCCTCCTTTTTTTTTCTAATGACATTCACATCTTCTGTACGGAACTCTTGAGAGAGCAAAAAGCTTCTTCTTTCATGTTAATACTTATACGGCGAATAAACACAGCCTTTTTGTGTTGGGTCTCCAATCCACCATCTATCCATGAGGGGAGATTTCGTACGCGCGGTTCTCCGCGCTAGCCGTTTTTTCTCCTCCCCACTGATGTAAAAGTCGGTTACGAGCCGTTCCAGTTCGTAACTGACCCATATAATACTCACTACAACACAAACACCCACACTTACCTCATAATTAATTTTCACTCGAATTACATTAATCTTTAATTAACACTCACTAGTATTTTTTTACACACACTAAAAGTAATATTTTCTCTTCACATCTATAGTTTTTCTCCTCTTAATTTCTAAAAAGAACTTTTCCTAATTAAACTTTTTTCCTAACACAGTACTGGGCTAAGATTTGAAAAATAAGCCAACCAAAGCCATTCAAAATCCCAAGCCATTGGAGGTTAAGTTTCCTGCGGGAAACCAGGCGCTCCGTCACCATTCTACCATTCCTAAGTGTTATCTGTATTTTACTTCAAACGATCTCTCTGTCGATCGGCTTTGAATGAGAATTTTTTCCTCTTTCCAAGCCCATACCACTCTTTGTCTTCTCATTATTTTGAATAATTTTACCAGCTTTTAAACTTTTCTTATTGTGGGTTCTGAAATTCAGAATTCACACGGAAATTTTTTATCGTTTGAAGCTCGTGACACACTAATTCATAAACGTAAAAAGGAACTCTGTTAATATGACCAATAATAATATTTTACGACTTTTTGCTTACACGCGTCTCCGAGGCCCCCATAGCTAAGGGGCTCGTATCATTGATAAGTGGTAGCTACGCCCCTGACAAGAAGGAATGTTGTTGAGGAATATTCCTCAGAATTTGAAAACCATTCTTATTATATGCTTCATCTACGGTAGTGCGAACCGTTAAAGTTCGCATGATTTCAAAAATTAGTTTGCAGGTTGTTGAAGTTCAGAGTTGTGCAATAATAATGTTTACGATAAAATGCACATTTTGTACGATAGGAAAATTGTCAAGTTTTCATGTGCAAGAGTACATTTTAGTTTTTGATCATCCTGGGGCCCCAGTGCATAGCATCTGCCGCCCCACCTACATGTAGGGTAAAAAAATAATTTCATAAGGAATTAACAACGGTATATGCACGATTTAAGTATCAATGGGATGAATGTGCTTCATTATTTTTGATTATGGCGATGGATGATTAAAGTTGGGATGCTTGTACTCAGTTTTATGTGATACGAGGGCTTTCTCCACCATGAATCTAATTAAACGATTAAGCTATTATTACTATTACTATTAATGGCGAACAAATTATTTTTGCAATAAGATGTATCAAAAATCCTAACATTTTCGGTGACACCAGCTGCAAGTCATAAGACCCCTAGTTTAAGAAACACTTCTCTAGATTCTTACGTTTTCGATTCTTACGGTTTTGATTATGTAATTTTAGAGCGTTTTTATCTTTTGGTCTTCTCATGTTTTAAATCTATATTTCTTGTTTTTGGTTTTGATGCAGTATGATTCTTTGGCGAGTGGCCTGATATAAATGGATTGATTTCCAGAATCTCCTTATGAAATAACAAAAGACACTACGGATCCAATTCACGGCCCACGCTTGAACCTTTAAGCAATTAATGCATTAATTTTAAACAGTAATTTTTTTTACATTACGTAATCAAGGTAATATCATTTTGCTACAATGACGGGTCACATATTACGCATAACACTCCACACGTCTAGCATGCCAACAGGCTCAATTCATGTGACGTCATAGTCGCATGATAATGACAGACACGTATTTTTAGCCAATCAGTTCAAAAACTCATGTGACGTCATAGCCACACTATAAAACCATTCATATGTTTCCAGCTAATTAGTTAGTGTTCTTCGTTGCGATGCCAACATTTGCTTTTTGTAGAAACTTTCTTTTAAAAAGTACATATTTGTCAACAATAATAAAGCAAATAATATACAAAATACTTTTTGTTAAAAAGTACATGCATAAAATGAGATTTTAATCTTAAATTTAAAATCTTTTTGAGGAATTTTTTTTGTAACATTTGAACATCTTTACTCAGTTATAAAGTTTGAATATAAAGTGCAATTAATTTAATGACTGTTTTGAATTCAATGGAGAACACGTGTTAGTCCTTATCATGTGACCGTCATCAATTGAGCCCATTGCAGAATAGCAACAGTAGACACCACTTAAAAAGGATATCATTGTTTCTTCATCTCATTACGCTAATGCCATCTATTGACCATTCATTAAAATAAAATTTATTACAAGTTTTAAATCGGTTTTACTTGCATTTCTGTCTATGTTAATAATATGGGTTAAATAGACCCAGATAGGTAAAATGTGTTTTTTTTTTCTCCTGAATTAAAATTTGTGAAAGATAACGAAAGATAAATTTTAGAAATGGGTTAAATCGATCCCTACAGAGCAGAAACATCAATAATTTTTGTCCAGTTGAATGGAGAATGATGGAAAATTAATAAATCAATTTTGAATTTCATTTTTAAGTTTATGGTGCTCTAAAATTTAATTCATATCTTGAAACCAGTTAAATTATTTGTAAAAGAACAGCAAGATAAAATTTCATGCTAATGAAAAAAGGCTAGCGAGATAATGAAAAATGATAAGTACGAAAATTTAATTTTTATTTGCTGTCAAATATTTAATAGAAAAAACTTTAATATTATTACTTTAATTTTTTTTTCGGAACCCAACATTCTCAATTTCGAAATATGATAAAAGTTTTTTTTAAATATGTAAAGCATTTATCTACAATTTTTTTTCCGAACAAAGTAAGCCAAATGAGATTTCGTATAAGACTAGTTTTTTTTTGGAACAAAATAAGCCTAACAAGACGATCATTTGAATCTCATGGGAAAAAATATTCATCCATTTTAAACAAGGAATAATAAATAATATTTGCAAAAACAAGAAACAATGTTGCATTACAACTCTAACGTATTAAAATTTTTTGATTTCCTCACTAATAATTGATTTAAAAATTTATTGTAATGAAAAATAATTTTAAATTAAAAAAATGGTTAAACTGAATCATCAGATAAAAAGGATCCAACGTATTTTAAAATGGCTGTAAGATAATTCGTAAATAAATCAAGGAAAGAAAGGAATCATTTCAAAAAAGGGTTCTTCAAAATTGGGTTAGAGTGCCTTTCAATAAAATGATCAAGTTTTCTAAATGTAATGCCTTCAATCTGCAGTACGATTTCCTGATATTAAAAGAATAAATAAATGAAAAAACAAACAAACAGGGAGGATATATTTTGTTTTCTGTCTGCTCCGGTGACTTAGAGGTCACGTGCTCTCCCGAAGGTTGCGGTTGCGATCCTGGCTGGAGTCGATAGATTTTCTGGATGCGAAAATCGTTGGCATGCATGTCATATGATTATGTGGCACGTAAAAGATCCCTTGAGCACCCATGGGGCTCTAGTACTTTCGGCAATATTTAGCATCCGACAAGAGTTTGAATTGAATGAAATTCAAACGTCACTAGGGTTTGCAATCCCGTGTCATATTTTCAATCCAGGGATTTCGGGATTACATTATCCAAATCCCGGGATTGGTTTCAGAATTAGGATTGGACTATTTATTGAAAATGCTTACATATTAGCATAGTTGAAATTGCATAATAAAATCGAAAATATAAGTAAAAATTGATTTAATATTATTTTAATGAAACAAATAAAAAAAAAATTCATTCATCATAAAAAACAAATAAAAATAGTACGTAATGAAATTTAAAAAAAAAAGAAAGCATTTCTTCATTTCTTGTGTTTCTATAAATAAGTTTATAAAAACACAGCTTCTCCAGCGTTTCATCCTTGAAACGGCTTCTTATTTTTTGTTACAAATTGTCCTGGCGAAGAAAATGCACGTTCGGATTCTTAACTAGTAGGTATTATCGTCATTAAATAGGAGTATGTTCTTTTTAGGTAGTCACCACGTCTCCCTTCATTTTCAAAATAGAGACATTTTTTTTTGAATTTTTAATGACAGAGTCTCAAATCTAATAGACTGCATTGATGCATGTACCTCTATGATAACTTTATTAATTCTTCTGCTACACTTAATGGATTTTGTACATAAATTAATCCAGTTATTGGATCAGAATGTGAATCAGTTTCAAGTATTACGTCATTTGAAATTGAAGATCCAGTTGCAAGAGCTGTTAGTAATGCAATGGGATTTGAAGTGTCTCAAGTCTTCCTAGCAGGTCCGCTATCAATTAACGGCATTTAACTGAAGAAGGAACTGTGACAAAATCTATTCTTGAAATGTTGCTTATATTAATGTGTAAGAATTGTAGTGAGCCACTTAGATCTGTGCGGCGTTCTCCCATACGAGAAATGAGAGCTGTGCATATATATATTTTTTACCTATAGCACTTATAATTGCACACACAAAAATTCTGCGTACATATTTCATAAACAAAATGTAAATATTTGAAAAATTAAATTCTTAGAATTTTTTTTTATGAGAAATTTTTTTTAAAATATCATTTAGACAAAAATTAAATCTCAGAATCAGTTATTTTAATCCCGGGATTTCCGGATTGGTAAAAAAATCAGGATCCCGCGGTTTCGGAATTCCGGGACTGTAAGCCTTACTAGATATCTTCCAAAAATTATAATTGCCTCTGTCCAAGTTAGCTGACACCGGACATCCTGAGTGGGGGAGAAATGTTCTCTTTCTGACTCCACTCACGATGGGGAGAAAGTTGCAGAAGAAAATAAGAGAAAACATATCAAATTTCACAGTTTGACATACACACCCGCCTCGAACCCTTCAAGGTTCAACACGTAATAAAACTGGCATTAAACATATACAGTACAAAAAAGTAAATAAGATATATGAAATGTAATACCGGATTCACAATACTTTGAAAAAAAAACTTCAATATATAATTCAAACAAAAATTAAATCCCGGGATTAGTTAGTTTAATCCCGGGATTTCGGGATCCCGGGGCTGCAAACCCTAAACGTCACAATTTGATAGTGGATGCTGAAATGGCTTCCACTCTTGGGGACTTGCTGTATTTGCAAAGGCTTGATTTCTAATATGCAGCCCATTGGGAAAGAAAAGATTCATACATATTGTTTTAATATAGAAATGGTTACATAGATTTATTGCTTAAACAAAAAATCCTTTCTCAAAAGTTACATATTCTTGTTCTCTTAAAATAAATTTTAAAAATTTGCATCATATGTTTATTGTTTCTTAAAACTAAATCAAAAAGATTTCAAAGAATTTTTATCTTTTTGAAATTTAAACGTAAATATTATTCTTAATTCTATATTATAATCGAAAATAAGTTACGATAATTAAGTAACCATTCTTTGCTATTTAGTTGTCAGTTATTTTTCGATTGCCATTTATTGAGACTAAATATAAAACTGACAAGCTAACTGAACACTGGGCTTTCGATTGTTCTAATTATATATAGAAAAAAAAATTAAATTCCAATTTCCCGCGCAGGGACGGACACACCTAATTGACTACAAAAAGAATAACTCGAAAAAGATAACACAGGAAAAGGAACAATGCTTTTAATAGATCATACCAATAAAATCCCCCTACACTGAGATTTTCCCTTTCTTTATCATTTTCTATTTTATGGAAGCCAATTTCCGAAACAAGATAAATGCGACCTTTATAACTGTACAGAAACAACAAAACACAAATTCTAGATTGATCAAATTCCTTTCAATACTTGTTCATTGTGATACTGTTGCAATTAAATGTACTGCCACTGTAGAATTGGAATAATGAAACTCTTGTAACCTGAAAATTAGGTTTATAACGTAATGTAATGAATTTCGATAAACGAAATTTCAGCTCATTAAAAAGAATGAGCAAAATCTTCCCCAAGTCAGTTCAGCGTTACTAAATTCAATTCCTTCCAGTGAACCCTTGTCTGGGGTGATAATGCATTTTGATATCAAAGTAATTGAGCTCGCCAAATATGTGGTCGCTCAGGTAACCTTATCAGGGAGTCGAAAAAGTTGAGTGATGTTGATAAGACGCAGGACACTCATAACAAATAGTGAATGATAAGGGGTATGTCGCTGCTGCATAGAAACACAGAACGAATCCTCGCCATTTTTACAAAGACCATTTCTTTTGGATAATTAATTTACTTTTTTGACAAAGGTAAGTGGGATTTTCGTTGAAACTTTTGCTTGAATATAATAAAAAGCAATATTATATTGAGAAAGTAATAGCTTTTGGTAAAAGCAATTATTACAAGCTCCTTTTTGGGTGTATGTTTTTGGAAGTACCGTTGCATGTTAAGGCTTGTAAAATTTCAAAACATTTAAGAGTTTCATTTGTGATAATTTTTAGAGAGAGAGAGAACGTTCCCCACATTTTTTTTTGTATTTAAATTATGTTGTGTTTTGCTCAGAGTCAGGCTTCTTGCCGTAAACAATGTGTATAAAAACATGTGCTTAGTTAATAAAATATTTATTTAAAAAGATAGATAGTTTGTGCAAAAACGAAACTTTTTTATTAAAAAAATTTATGTTTCTTAATATAGATTTAAGGAGCTTAAAAGCATTTGATTTTGACTGAATGCTTTATTTAATATAGTAATACTTTTTGATGAAATATGAATGTATAAGTAAAATAATATTTCTTAAGGGCTTGCACAATTCAGTTCCTCATCATCATTTAAATAATTTTTAATGTGTTTTTGTCTCACAAAAGTGGTAAGCACAATTTAAATTAATAGATATTTCAACTATTTGTTCAGACAACTGATGTTTTGTAGCTTTCCACCCTGAGACTACGGGAATACTTCCGGTTGCAACGGATTTCTCAACTTATCTGCGATCGCCCACACAATAAGAAAACTGAAATGCGTCACAGAATTTCAAAAACAGAACTAGGAGCTTACTATATAATTTCCAGACTAAAGTCCCAATTCAAACTCTTTTTTTAAAAATATTTTTTACATAATCATAATTAGTTGCATAACTGAGAAAATGTTCAGTATGTTGAGACAATACCTTTAATTTTGTTTTCTGTAGTAAATTATTTAATAAATAAATTCACAAAAATGTCTCTGGGTTAACTTTGTATCGAATCATGTTCCCAATAAGTTAGATAAAAATAAGTTTAGTTTAATTTTTATTTGATTAATTAAATAAAAAATCGTAGATTTTGAAGAAACTGGTTATATTTATTTAAAATATTCATTAATTTGAAGAAACCATTGCGTTTATTGGTAATAATATAGCTAGATTGATATTAACTTATATAAGTGTTAATTGGGCTTATTTACATCCTTATTGTTATTACTTTTTAAAAATATTAATCTTCAATATATTGATTCGCAAGAACTGTGAACAAGAGAAAGGAAAAAATTTAGAAATTGATGTCCATTCTAGAATTAATAAAAATATGAGATATTTTAATTATTTTACGCATTAAAGCATTTTTAAAAGAGATATAAAGAAAAAATTATTTAATTTTATACTAACCTAATTCTTCAACAATTATTATTCAAATGAGCTAAAAGAACCCCCCTTTTTTCCCCCCTCTTTTTTATACGCAATCAAATTTAATGAAAATAGATATCAAAATAATAAATAAAAACTAAAAAGAAATTTTAGGTGTAAACAACATCGTTTTTTACTAAAAATGACAAAAGTGGTTTTTTTCAAATATGAACAATTTTAAAATAGCTGTAGGGTTTCAGGAAAAAAGAAATGAATTGCTTAAGATTTATACAAACACAATTTTTGAAAAATAAAAAAGAAAAAGAAGGACAAATATTTAATTAGTACAAATGAAAAAAATGTCTAAAAAGAGAATATCGGAAGATATTTTACTAAGTGTTTATGGACATCCGTGGAATTGTATTTCAATTAATATCATACAATTAATTGAAATATTTTTTGGAATTATGTAATACTTATTACAACAATAACAATGTATGTAAGTTTTTAAATAATTATTCAGATAAAAGCATTTATTAACAATGTTTTTTTTAAAAAAAAATAAAACTTATTCCCGTTTACTTTTAACTTTTTATTGTTTCTTAATTTCGGACAGAGAATGAAAACTAACTTTTTTTTGTTTCCTTTCCGTGGAAGGTTTTCTTGCAAGAATTGTAATTCTCTCTCTGAATCAAGAAAAAAATGATTATTTAAATAATTTAAATATATATTTTATATCTGGTGAACAAATATATTGTCTAATTTTGAGCGTGACTAATTATTTGAAGATAGATGTATTATTACCACTGTATGAATTTGATATTCCTTTTGTTATACACTCCAGTTTTAAGTCTAAAACAATTCTTTCTCTATAGCATTAAATCACCCATTTTTATATCATACTAATTGTACCCAATATTGAGATTACCTCATATGCTTGTAGTGAAAATCATGTGTATTATGCATTATTTTTTCATTTTGGATTTGATATTTTTCATTTAGATCAAGTCCGTATATTTTTCAAAAATTGTGCTCTACAATTATTTTAAGACAAAGAGTAGTGAATACTCAATTGTTTTTGTGACAAAAATAATTTATATCTCAGGTTAAGATCCACATTGCGTTTCATCGATATTTTTTGCGGTGTTTATGTACTATATCATCGACCCATTGGGTCAACCCAAAAGATGTTGCCAAATGCCGCGATATGCAACTAATCATGAAAACCCATTCCCGCGCATGTTCAAACAGCATTTGTGAACATCTTTTGAATTGACAGCATTGATTGGGCGAATTTGGCATAATGCCTTTTTAACCATATATATTAGCCACCAAAGGGCGACCAATAAAGAGGTCAGCTAATATATTTTTAGAGTGAGAAAGTAAATATTAACGTCGCATTATTCAGCTACATGAGGACTTTTGGCGAAGGACCATGTAATTTTGAAGCAGAATCAAATGACGCGGATGACACTTGAGCTCTTACCCCTTCCCCCATTTTAACTTTCTACACCACACCAAAGGGTGTGACATTTGAGCTTCGGCATATATAACGCGCATTGGCTTCCTCCCTGGTCTTTAGCGGTACTAAGCTCGAACTCATGACATGCCAGCTATGAGTTCATTACTTTAACCACTTGCCTTAGAATTATAATCCTTATAAACTATGTCATTAAAAATTATGATACGAGTTATGAAAGTAGACATTTACTTAGAAGCAAGGACATCCTTTCAATTTAATAGGAGCTGACTTATGCTAAATGTAGCATGAATGAAATCCTTCTGACATTGTAGATATGGAGAATGGGGCCCAGAGTTCCCATTGTTTTAATTTATTTAGGTAATTCGTTTAATTCCGTTCTTTAATCTTGATTTCTGAAATAGTATTCAAAGAACTTATGTGGTTTGTTCTTACTCGAAGAACAATTGATTAGTCTCAGTTGTAAAATCTATGGGGGAAGTTATTAAAAAATTCATTTTTTTCTGAATGTTTTGTATGGGACTCCTTATATAGTTGTTTCAGTCTTTTACTAAATTAAAGAGTAATCCTTGATAATTATGATACCATCAGGATTTGAATCTATATAAAATGCATAAGAAATATAAAAAATACCTTCGTGTATTTTTTAAAATTAAACTGGTTAAAACTGTTTTTTTTTCTCCAAAAATGTGTATTAAACAATTTTTATTTGTTTTAAAATTACAGCACAACGAATATAAAAAAATGTGTTTTAATGACTGCTTAAAAATTCCCAGTTTATCAACTATAATTTATAAAACTGGGTAAGAAATTATTCCTAAAAGAATTTTGAATTAGTACTTTTAGAGTTTTATTCATATAAGATGAGAGCTTGCATCTCAAAATTTATTTAAGATGCTACTCAAAGTGTATAGTAAAATATATTTTTAAATGCATTATATATACATATATATATTCTGATTAGCTTAAAATATATATTGAAGTAATTATAAAATAATATACGTTATTTAATTTATCTGACATTCTTGCAGTTATAAAACGCGCAAATCGACTTCGGATAATTATAACCAAGAATTTCATCGTTTACTCAATATAGCAATTGTTTGTAGCAAGTTATTATATAGCAATTATTTTAAAACACACATATATTTATGAATATTGTTAAACAAGTTGCTTCTGTTTGAAAGCAGAAATAATCTTTTTCACAGTTTAAATTTCAAGGTATTTTAAACAGCAGATTGAAATAAGAATAAACAAGAATATTAAATTATTTGAAACAAAAAATATATATTAATATTTTAAGAAACATACACAATCACATTCTTCAATATTATTTACAAAAGATTTGTTGCATCTACTCACAGATTTAATTTTTCGTTTTCTTCAACCACGCAATCTCTGAAAGAGATTTTTCTTTAAAAGAACAGATTATATATGTATATGTTGCAAGCACCATTCGCGCATTTAAATGACATAAGATGAATTCACATAAGATATTTTCACTTTTTACTCAACACACTATCGATGATTTTTTCCTCTGTCACACACATAACACTTTCACTTTTGGTTTTCCAATAAAATCATGCACTTTCACATTTAGTGTCAGGGCGACACATACATAACACTTTCACTTTGGGTTTTCCAATAAAATCGTGCACTTTCACATTTAGTGTCAGGGCGACACATACATAACACTTTCACTTTGGGTTTTCCAATAAAATCGTGCACTTTCACATTTAGTGTCAGGGCGACACACACATAACACGTTATACACGTGGTTACTTGTCGAAGAAAAGCAAAATGCCGGTAAAAGAAAACACGTTGGGCAGCCATTGTAATGCTCCCATGTTGTGAAATACTAAGTAATGCAGCCTTTGATGGTTACAGGAACAAGATATTTTTAATGTTCATGAAGTTCCACAACACAAGGAGATACACACACAAACAAAATAACATAAGACATAATAGGAGGGAAAGGCTTTCCCTGACTCCACGTGTATCTAAGGCTCGGGGACCCACCGGCGGAACAAGAACTCATGAAAAACGTTCTCCTTTCCCCCAAGAACAAGTAGCGCCACCTGGCTGTCGTTATTTGTCAAGGGAAGGCAGAGTTTAAATGTAACCGTTACAAACTGGTTAAAACTGTTTTTTTTTTCCAAAAATGTGTATTAAACAATTTTTATTTGTTTTAAAATTACAGCACAACGAATATAAAAAAATGTGTTTTAATGGCTGCTTAAAAATTCCCAGTTTATCAACTATAATTTATAAAACTGGGTAAGAAATTATTCCTAAAAGAATTTTGAATTAGTACTTTTAGAGTTTTATTCATATACTAGCAGTTACCCGCCCGCTTCGCTGGGAATTTCACGATGTTTTATAAATTTTTACTGCTTATATATATGTATAAATTATTGATATCTAAGTCCTGCATTAAGAATTCGATTGTATTGAAAAATATAATTATACCTGTAACTGTCGTCTGTTGATAAAAAAAGGGGCAGAACTCATCTAATTTGTGTTTTCTAAGAATCTCTAAAATTGAAGCATAGAATGATGTTTGCTCTTTCGTAACCCAAAAACCAAGTGGATTCCCGCAAAACCAATTTTCGGTGGATCTCTACTCCGTAAATTGAACATGCAAGCCAAATTTCAAATTTAAATCTAACAGGAAAAAAAAAAGTTTTACTATCAATATCCCCGTAATCCCGTTGAGAGCCGTTTTCCAAAATAACCACTTTTAGCGGATTTCAATTCAACAAAAGAAAAATGCAAACCAAATTTCATTATTATACTCCTTGTAGCTCGAAAAAAGTAATTTTTTTGTCAATACGTCCCAGTAATCCCCTGCACCCCCCCCCAGAACTTGATTCGCTTAAAATACATTCTTAGTGGATCCCTATTCAACAAAAGAAACATGCTTAACAAATTTCAAGTATATGGGTCTAGCAATTAAAAACAGGAATTTTTTTCTGTAACTCCTCTTGACCCCTCGCAACCCTCCTTGGGGGTCAATTTTCGTTTTACTCTTTGTTAGAGGAACTCTATTCCATGAAAGGAACATGCCTACCAATTTTCAAGCAGGATGATCAAATAGTTTAAAATGGAAATATTTATCAATTACGCCTCTTAATCTCCCGAAATTAAACTTGGTAGTTCATATTCGTGAAACCCATTTTGTAGCGGTTCTCTACTTTACGAAAGGAATCTGCTTTTCAAATTTCAAGACTGTACGTCTAATAGTTTAAAAATGGGGATAATTATCTATAACGCCACTTGAGCCCCCGCAACGCCAGATTAAAGAAACTCACAATTAAGAAATTAAGAACAATTTGAATTAATAAAAACAGAGAGGTAGAAAAATGAAAGATACCTTGAAAAATATTATTCTTCGATTACAATATAAATATTAAGCAAATAATAACTATTGTTTAAGTGTGACTAAAAATGTAAATAAAAAAAAAGGATTAAAACTAACCGTAAAACTTATCAATTTTTTGTTTCTTGCATTGCATTTTGCTTATGAAGCCTTGATTTATTATTTTTAAAAGTGCATACGAAACAGCCGATGCTCTACTTAACTGAACAGTGAGATAACTATCATAAAAAAAATATATATATATGGCACGTGTCAGCGTATTATCATGTGCGCGTAACACTGTTATGTCTCATGAAGAGCATCGGTCGCCAGTAACCAAAACAACGACTTCATTAGCTCAGCTTGGCGTTGAATTTGGCGTTCATCTTGGCATTCAGTTTCACGTTCACCCGTATAGTTTCCGTTCCCGTAAGAATACGGGAATAAAATATAGCCTATGTTACTCCCCGTTAATGTAGCTTTCCATTAGTGAAAGAATTTTTAAAATCGCACCAGCCATTTCCGAGATTAGCCGGAACAAACAGACAGACAGACAGACAGACAGACAGACAGACAGACAGACAGATAGACAGACAGACAGACAAAAATTTTAAAAATTGGTTTTTTGTTATGAGTATCGTATATACTTTTAGTGCATTTAGTAAAAAGCTGCTAATTTGAAATTACAAACAGACACTTCAATTTTATTTATTTGTATAGAAGATGAGAGCTTGCATCTCAAAATTTATTTAAGATGCTACTCAAAGTGTATAGTAAAATATATTTTTAAATGCATTATATATACATATATATATTCTGATTAGCTTAAAATATATTGAAGTAATTATAAAATAATATACGTTATTTAATTTATCTGACATTCTTGCAGTTATAAAACGCGCAAATCATGCAAAATTTTTTTGTTGAGTAGATCAACAAAAATCAAAACAAAAAGAAATCTGCAAAGGAATTTGATTGTAAAATAAATATTCAGAATTTCTATTTTATAAATTAACATTTCTTCTATTAAATTTAGTTTTAGAATAACATTAAATGTACTTTATATATAAATTTTCGAAATTTTTAAAAAATCTGGACCTTTTTTTCATGATTGCAAATTTAACCTCTTTAGTATTTTTGGCTCAGGGACTTACCTTATTTAGGTAAATACTTGATTTATGATTCTGAGGAGGTAACGGTAACGGTTATACATTTACATGGAACCTTAAGGAAAGCTCTATTATCCACTCATCATAATAAGTGAAAAATAAGAATGATTTGCTGAAGGTGCATAAAAATATAAAGGAGTCCACAATGAGTACAGCGCAACAACGCTGGTGGAGGGGTGAGTGGGAAACCACTCATCCAGTTGATTTAGTTTCTATTTCGCTTTCACATCTCTGACAACCAAGCCCGTTTTTCAACCGGCTGCCGCATCTCGGCGGAATCAGGGGAGAAAAGGGAAGAATCTCCTTAATATCAAAGATTAAAGAGAATGTTATTTTTAAGTCCGTTACTCATCACCTCTTAGAAAACTGCGTGCGGTTATTGAATAGAGATTTTAAATAACCACTTGGAAGAAAGTAAGAAAAGGTGGAGAAGTTTAAAGTAGGATCAAGTTGTCACACTGAACGCGTGGAAAAGCTTGCATGGGGGAGGGGGGGAATTAGATTGAATGAAGTCTTGCAAAAGAAAACAACAGTGATAAGTAACCATTACATTAAAAAATTTAAAAAAAAAACTCGAGTGATGTAAGAATTTCCTAATTTGCATCAAGACGTTCTCATCCTTTTCAGAGCTGGGAAGTGTTGATATAAGTGGTTAAGGACTGCTCTAGGTCTCTTAGAAGAGCTTGGGAAAGAATTATCATAAGCCGGGATTTCTCTGATCGATTCATTTGGAATCTGTGGTAGCCGGTTGAAAAGATTTTCTGATAGTTTTTTAAAGAAATCAAGAAGGACTGGAGTAAGCATTCCTGTTTATTCCATGGGATTTACTGTTGTAGATACATATTCGAATTTAAATAGAATTAGTGGACTGTACAATTAAAAAAATGGATCTAATGTATCTAAGAACAGGAATTAATAGTTTTGAAGAAATCATTAAGAATATAATTTGGAAAAAAATAAGAATTTTAGTATTAAGAATTTTACGAGAAGTTTCAACATACCTTACTTTATTCCACGATTTGATTCCAATAAGAACATACCGCGAATAAACTAAAACAAAACAAATCTGGTGCCAGATACTTTACCTTAACATTGAAGCGTCACAAATAAAAAATAATTAAATGCGTCAAGCAGCTTCCTTTCATGATCCAGATCATCAGAACTCTCATAGTATCTAGGAAAGTTTCTGCTTCCTATTTTTGCTTAATTTATCTATGTATTATTTAAATGTAACCTTTTATTTTTCTAAATATTTTTAACTTTATTCTTCTCCTTAAATAAATTCTTTCTTAATGTCTAACATGGGGAAGTTATAATTCAATCATGCGCACTTACCACTCAAGACAGGAGATAAAAGCCCTGACGGGCTAGGTGCTCCAAATAAAATCTCAGCTTCAACAACCGTGTTTGTTGAACATGAATGCTGCTGCTCGGGATGCCTTAACAATCACTCTATCTGTATATAGTCGGCATAATAATAAGAATGCGTAACTCCACAAAGGAACTAATTTGATACAAAAGTGCTACGCGCCAAGCAGCGGTTGTTGTCGAGTTACTTGGAATCCAAGATGGCGCCCTAACGGTCACAAATCGCCAGGAAAATAATTATTAAGAACTGTTTTGAAATATATTTCAAACGAAGAATATAGGAATAGATTAAAAATATAGCTAATATCAATCAATAATGAATATCAATATAATATAATAAAAATTATATATAATAATAATAATAATAATAATATGCGTAACATATTATTATTTCATATAATATGATTTAATAATAACTATGATATCAGATAATGTTCACATAATTTTTATATAGTAATAATCATTATATATAATAATATTATTATATATAATAATGCTCCTATAATATAATAATAATTACGAATAACATAATAGTAACTATAAATAAATAGCATTTGTCTTACTTAAAAAAAGTAAAATAAAAATATTATTATTATTAATAAAAAAAATAATTATTATGCATAATACTTATTTTTATGTTTATTATAAATAAAATAATTACATAACATGCATTAAAGTTAATAATGAGTATCAATTAATAAGTGCTGATAACTTGAAATATTTCAAAAACTGCGAGTTCCTTCAATGAATTTCATTGAACAAGGAACGCTAAAAAAAGCATTATTAAAAAGTCAAATAAAGTGGAAATGTGTGATTTATGCCAATAATTAAAATCACAGCATTCATTTTTATAAAAAAAAATATCCTGGTACTCACTAATGATATTAGAAATATCCATATTCGAAAATAGCAAAAAATACAACCAAAGACTGAAATAGCAGTTTGAAGAACAAATGCAATGGAAATGATTAAATTTTAAAAGAAGAATTAAAATCGTCTGTGAAATTAATAGGGTTAACGCGGTAAAAAAAAAACAATAAAATTTAAGCATAATAAACGCTTTATCTCCATGACAACCATATTACTACAGGATAAAAATATAAAGATAACCATATTGTAATGTTATCTCTCATCTTGGCGAACAAAAACAATAACTAGGCGCGTAGCAATCATACATCAAATTAGCACCCCAGACGGAGTTACGCATTCTGATAAGTAGGCCAACGATATGTGTTGTGGAGACTTCTTCTTTAAACAATATGCTTACAGCTTATTTCTTCTTTGCCCGCATTACATCTTGATTACAAATAAACATTTGTAACAATTATTTACATAATGCACTTGATTACTATAAATTTAATAAGTGTTAGACTCAGCTTGTTAAATATAGCCCTTGCATCAATAAAATCGGCCAACCAACTCTCTAACACACTTTCACTTTTAAAAACACATTTTTGAAATAAAATGAGACACGATGAAATAATTTCTCCATTCTTACTGTTCCTTGATTAAGTTAGAATCACATTTATTATTCGAATGAAGTTAATTAATCCAAAGGTATTAGTCGATTAATCAGTGTAATTAATTGACATCTAAAAAGAAAATTTCCTATTATGGATGCCACTTTCTTATTTCATAAATGTATTTTTAAATCAAGTGTGTTTTGGCTTACTTATGTACGTTATTCTTGTTGACAAATATGTACTTCTTTGAAAAGAATTTCCGTAAAAAAGCAAAAGTTGGCAACAATGAAGCGCATGAGTTGATTGGCTGCAAACATATGATAGCATTTATCATATGACTATCATGTGAATTTTTGAGCTGATTGGTAGGAAACAGAATTTGGCACGATTTTTTGTCTTCTTTGGTAAATGCGAGCTAAATTACAATTTTAACAAGATCCACACTATTAATGACAGAGGGGAGAAAAAATGGTACAAATTTCTTTTCTTTTGTGACGAGAGTTTCTATTTTTGTCAAAAATAATTTATCTAATGGGAGATAAATAATTGCGGGGATTAAAGCTGGATCACCGAACTAATTTACTAAATACTGCATGTTTTTACTCCTGAAAAATTAAAATGAATCAAAATGAATTTCGTGGACCTTGATCTGATGTTACTGTCGATCAGGTGGCATAAGCAACAACAACAACAAGTCCTCCTGACACACCAACGTTGCCGCACTATACATATCTATCGGAACTCAGTTCACTGCAGTTCCTTTTCGGATTTTTGCTTGATTGCTTGCGCAACAAAATTATTATTCGTTATCATAAAGTAAGCCACCTGAGCACAGAGTAATAACTCTGTCCAAATAGCTTCTAGAAATAAGAAATATAAGCATATCAATGCTTTACTAATTATTTCTTATCCTATGCTTATTAGTAAAATACGTATTTCCTTGATAGCAAAATAGCTATAAAGGAAAAATACCTTTAATTTTTTTAAAATATATTTATTTATGTCTATAAAAAACATTCACACAAATATATTTTAATCAATAAAAAACAATCTTCCAATATTGTTTTGCTTTAAGAAATTTTGAGCTTTGAGCTACATATATATCCTTAACATATATACATCTATATCCTTAACATATTTTGTAAATTTTTTTGTGCTTAATAATCTGTGACATTCTTTTAATTGGTAAAAAAGAATTATATATAAAAAGAATTCGCTGGAAAAATCATCCTTGTTTTTTAGATGCAAACATCGATCTCAGTGTACGAACCATTGTAGCACCGTTATCTCCTATGGACTTTTTTGGAAATTCGTCCAAGATAAGACTCGAAGTCACTGATAGAAAAGAGACAAATCACTTCGCTTTATCTTCTGTCGTTTGTTTCCTTATGAGAATAATTTATAATGCAACTTCTTTTTTTTAAAAAATTTTTCCCAAAATATTTTCCTCGAAAAATATTTAATTTACTTGTAATTTAATAATTTATCTTCTTTGTTTTTCTTAATTTAATTTCGTATTTATAAAGTATGTAACAATTTAAAGTTGACAAAATAAT
Organism: Trichonephila clavata; assembly: GCA_019973975.1. Lineage (NCBI taxonomy): Eukaryota > Metazoa > Arthropoda > Arachnida > Araneae > Nephilidae > Trichonephila > Trichonephila clavata. The sequence goes on along the minus strand of BMAO01014478.1, from coordinate 210,320 downwards.
TAAATAAAGCTCTAAGCGAAATATGAGATACTCAAGAACATATAAGAGGTATTAAATTTCAATAAACTTAATGTGATTAAGAAATATTACATTTTTTATAACTTTTTTTTGTTGGATCCCTTTATTGTTGTGTGGCCGCGGTAGCCTAGTGGCCAAGGTAATGGACTCGTGGCCAGCGTGTCGGGAGTTCTAGTACCACTGAAGACCCACTGTGTAGGGGAGGGGGTGATGCACGTTAAATCTATCGGGGCTTAAACATTCTCCCTTTGGTGTGGAACAAGGGGGAGGGGGAATTAGGAGAGGGGTGCCAACTCAAGTGTCGCTTTCGTCACTTGACCATGGTTCAAATTTGCGAGGTTCGTCGCCAAAAGCCTTAGTGTAGCTGAGTAGCGCAAGTTTAATATTCACTCACTCACTCCCCCTTTATTATTGTTTTTCGATACCTTTAAATTGTAGAAATTCAATATACTTTCCAAATTTCATATTTTGAAAATATTTTGGACGTATATATAATTTTAACTAATTTTCAAATCTTTTGTTATATTATTGTGTAGCGCATGAAATTGCTTGATTTTATTATAATTCAATTTCAGTTTTGACTGAACATAATATAGAATTTCTCTACATGTTAAGGGATTAAAGATTTGAAATTCTTAATTTGATCTATACTCTCCCTAAAATTTTTTAATAATCGATAGAAATGTAAATAAATAAGTACTAAAGACTTTGTCAATATTTTCTAATTTAAAAGATTTTTGTCATATATAAACGTGTTTCGCAAATAATATTAAAGAAAAGAGAAAAGTACATTGGTATATTTATTATCATTTTTTTAAAATTAGAAAAAAATTATATTATATGATAAAAAGGATTAAAGAATTATAATTATTGTCATAATAAAGTAAATTAATCATACAATTATGCGCTGTAATATATATATATATATTTCTAATTATTGTTTTTGTAAATTTTCTAATTATTGATGTTTTTAATTATTGCTTTAATTTTTTTACGTAGATTTACTTTTTTATACAATTTTATTGTTCAATGGTTCCATCTTTATAAAATACAAAACCTACACTTTCAATACATATTTGTTATTTTTTTAAAAAAAAATATTTCAACTTTTCTTTTTCTTTGCATAGTTTTTTTTATATATACTAGCTAGTATACCCGTTCTTCACACGGGGGAATTGAAAAATAAAACAGCAGAGATTGAAGGAAAAAGAAATTTTTATGTGTTAAATTTAAGGGAATTGCATATTAAACACAAAAGGAGGATTTTTTAGCACAATTGTACTTCACAAAAAAAAATCATATTTGCAAAATTTGAAATCTGTAGGTCTTATAGTTGAGAAAAAGGATTTTCTTAAAATCTTTAACTCCCCATTTCACCCCTGTGGGTTGATTTTTGGAAATACCCTTCTTATCTGATCTCTGTACATCAAAATTTTTTTACTTGCTAAATTCATAGGTTTAGTTATTCATAAAAATGAATTTTTTTATATAAAACGCCCTCGCAACTCTGCAACTCTTCCCCCCCTTGGATGTCAGTTTTTGCAAAACCCTTTCTTAGCGGATATCTACTCCCTGAAAGAAACATGCCAGCTAAATTTCGAGTCTAAGTTTAATAGTCCGAAAAAACGGGTATCGGTAACACCCCTTTAACCCCTCGAAACCCCCTTGGAGGTCACTTTTTTAAAAAGCCTCTTTTGTAGCGGTTCTCTATTCTATGAAAACAATCTGCTTACCAAGCTTTCAGACTGTACGACTAATAGTTTAAAAATGGAAATAATTATCTGTAACGCCCCTTAATCTTCCGCAACGTCACTCAGTAGTCAATTTTCGTAAAAACCATTTTGTAGAGAATCTCTACTCTATGAAATTAATCTGCGTATCAAATTTCTAGACTGTACATAAAATAGTTTAAAAATGAGAAATAATTATGTATAATACCTCTTAATCCCCCAAAACTCCCATTTGGAGTCAATTTTTGCAAAAAAAATATCTGTTGTTAGCGGATTTGTACTCCATGATAGGAGCATGCTTACCAAATTTCAAGTTTTTAGGTTTAATAGTTGCGGAGATATCGTAATGAGTGAGTGAATGAATGAATCGCTTTCTCCTTTAGATACAGTGGACCCCTAAAGTGTTCGTACACTAACAATTTTCTAAAAAATTTAGTGGTTTCGACTAATAAAAATTAATATATTGGAATTGTAATTTTTTTTATGAAATCTGCAACTTGTTCTTAATGGAATGACGAAATTAATTTTTTGAAAATAGTAACTATTATTTTTAAAAATTAATAATCAAAAAGTTACTGAAAAATTACGCCACAAAAGTCTTCGTACACTTAACAAAAATCTCAACATAGCTTTATATAAATATAATATTTCTTTCTTAATTTAGTACTTAGTAGGATTACTTTTAGTGTTCACAACAATTTTTAAATGTTTTGGTATAGATTTAATTAGTTTTTTTTGTAATTTCTGCATCGATTTTCCTCCATGCTTCTGTGATAATTGTTTTTACTTCCCATTATATGTTTTACATGCAATGTTTTCTTTTTTTAAAACCAAATTCTCACCAAATATGTTCTACTGTGCTAAATAAACTGATTGAGGAGGTTTTTCAGAATTTTGGGACAGTTATAGAGACACCATTTGCGTACATCGAGAGCAGTGTGCTTGGCGTCATTATCCTGATAAAAAATGAAGTCGTCTTTAATATCTGAATTTTGGGTGGATAATATAAAATTTCGCTTGAAAATATTTAAATACAGCTCATGATTCACAATACCATCAAAAAATAACAAATTACCTCATTTTGAGGCCGATTTACACTTACATGCAAGAACACTTCCAGCTCCATGGTTCATTAGTCCTACTAGAGTCTCGGGATTAAGCTTTAAAAAATTTAAAATTGACAGCAAATTGATTGGAATGACAGAAAATTCAACATTTTTGGCTCTGATCGGTATATAGTAGTTTGTAAATGAAAAAACGAGGAATTTAATCCCATGAATTTATGTGGAACAAGAAATCCTCTACGGTTCATGCTTCAACATGTAGATGGATGTGTTCTGGAAGTGGGGGTGTAAATCGACTTCAAGATTAGGAAATTTGGTATTTTTGATGGTATTGTAAATTATGAGCTCTTTTAAATATTTTAAGGAGAAATTTTAAATTATCTGTCCAAAATTTGGATGTTGGAGACGACTTCATTTTTTAACAGGATAATGACGCCAAGTACACTGCTCTCAATCTACGCCGCTGGTGTCTCTATAACTGTCCCAAAATTCTGAAAAACATTCTCAATCAGTTTATTTAGCCCAGTAGAACATATTTGGTGAGAATTTGATTTTAAAAAATAGAAAACATGACATATAAACACATAATGTGAAGTAAAAACAATAACCAAAGAAGAATGAAGGAAAATCGATGCAGAAATTAGAAAAAACTGACTAAATCTATACCAAGACGTGTAAAAATTGTTGTTAACACTAAAAATAATCCTACTAAGTACTAAATTAAGAAAGAAATATTATATTTATATAAAGCTATGTTGAGATTTTTGTTAAGTGTACGAAGACTTTTGTGGCGTAATTTTTCAGTAGCTTTTTGATTATAAGATTTTTAAAAAAATAGTTATACTATTTTCAAAAAAAATTAAGTTCGTCATTCCATTAAGAACAAGTTGCAGATATCATAAAAAAATTACAATTCCAATACAGTAATTTTTATTAGACGAAAACATTAAATTTTATAGGAAATTACAAGTGTACGAACACTTTTGGGGTCCACTGTATATAGATTCCTGATTATACTAATTTCTACTACTGAAATAACTACTTAAATTTTTAAATATCTAAGATTATGGGGAATACTTAATTGATAATATGAAAGTTAGGATCATTCTCTAAAAAAGGTGATAAGGAATATTTTTTTTTATATTTCATTATTAGAAACATGTATCAATCTGTGACTAATAAACACAATATCCAATCAAATAGAAAAAATAAGTACTTTGTTTTTTTAAAAAAAATATTTATAAAAATATTTGGATTGCTTCACAATCTTTGACTTTTACGAGTAAGTTTCTATTCTTAAGTATTTTCATAGTTTCTTGTTTTTTTAAATTGAGAGAGAGAGAATTCATACATCTTTCAAATATATCCCTGATTTTTAAGTATCTTATAGAATCAATTTTCAGATTTTCTCTTAAAATACATTTTCGGAGAGGAAAAGGAAACCAATGTAGTTTCAATGTGATAATACATACGTAAATGAATATTCTTTTTAACAAACTAAGTAAAGTTTTCATTACTAATGAAATATAGGGGGAGAAACAGGAAATATATATATTATATAACAAAGAAATAAAATCATTCAAACAGAAATGTTATACTGAAATGAGTTTTATATGAAGCGACACAAGAACATGATACTAATAACAGAATAAAATTTTTTAACTGTTTATTGCTAAAACGGAAAGCACTTAGTTTATACTCATCGTGAAGTACAACATACTTTTTATATATATGGAAACTGCATGCAAATATATTAATACTTTCAACGCATAAATCTACTCCAAGCTAAATTATTTAGATATTTTTGCGCAATTCCTTTTCGAAGAATGACATAGCCTTTGGATGAAAGAGGTAATATTCGACGCTACTCAAGTCTCATGAAAGATATGAATATGGTGTTGTCGCAGTTTTAAACGGCAACTGTGTTCCATTGTTTTGGAGCGAAAGTTGATTCCTCGTTCATAAAATATTTTTGCTGGGATCGCAGTCACTTTGCCCTTTTTGGAAGAACATTTTTACCTTTTTGACCTTCTCTCAAGAGAAATGAATCTCCAGTAAAGGAAGTTAAGAAATGTATGGAAGCGGTTTTAGTATTTCTTAATAAAACTTTTACTGGAAAAATGAATTAATTCCGTGTTTTAGATATGGATGCATATTGATGAAAAATGAAATGGCAACAGTACTTTCTCGTGCGCCTTGAAAAAAATTTAGTTCTATTAATAAATTTCTTCCATTTATTTTGAACTAATTTTTAATCGACTATTTAAATTATACAGTAGCTATGGATTTCGTTCAGGTTGAAGATTCTCTTCCATATTATTATCGTCTGCTTTAATTCAATAATCCATACAACTCTACTTTGTCTGATTGTATTTAATTTATTTGCTGATATGTAATCGTCCGTTGTTAAAGTTATGGCGAGAAATGAAGGCTGATATATTCCTGTTACAGCGAGGTATTATGGAATGCAACAGCTTCTCAAATGTTTCTTGAATTTCATGTGGTTTAGGAGCAAAAGTTTCAACGATTAATTTTAGCATAAGAAAAGTTCGTTTGAAAGAAGATTTACTGTTTGTGTGCCACTCAGTTCTGTATACAGAACGGTCTATTTAACTTGGCGCAATAATATTGAAATTGGAGCAGGGTTCAGTAGGAAATCGTTGTACCATACATAAATCTAAACCTCTTGCCGTTGATTCTTAACTTCATATAGAGTAGGTGTCAAAAGGGGAAAGCAGAGTACATGCAATTTTCTCTTTTCACAGACAATTAAATCTCTCCAGCAATGCAATTCAATAATGTACACAAAATAGCTGTAAATTTATCTATAGAATTATCATTCAGATTTTTTCGTAATTCCGTAAATGTCCATAATTCTGAAGATGTTTGTCAAATAAGATCCATTACTAATTTATCAACTTCGATCCACGCAAAAATTGACAGATTTGTTGAGTAGTGCAGAGGAACACTGATAATTGTACCGCGTGCCACAGGTTGCCGACTTCTGATCCAGAGAGAGTCATGGACTTGCTACATGTTCTTCCAGTACCCGAAAAAGAGATATCTATGGTAAGGGAAGTTTTATAATACAGACAATTATCATGAAGTGCGGGAGCGCAGACCCCCATATCTTTGATAAAGAGTATGCGTGACTGTGTGTGCTGTGAGGTATACAGATGAAATGTTGGAGTCATATTTTAACTTATTCCGGGGTGCAGTTGGCCTGTATAGGAATTATATGGATGGTAATGCTTGTCCTACAAGCTTAATCTAGTCGATGAAGTTCTGGAAAGTGAGACGGATAAATTGATCAACCTGATTTACAGAATTTAACCTTAAAGAGTACATTTAGGTTGCTCTCAGAAAGGGAATAGCGCAATTAGATTTACCTCTCTCAGAAATATCCAGGAACTCAAAACGCTGATTGAAGGATAAAATGACTGTCGCAAATGGATTTCACAGTTATTCGACTTCCAGGTCTAAAATATTGTGAAAGTGATATAAAGGATAGTCACAAAATGGATAGAATGATATCTCGTTTTTCCAGCCAATCAATTCATGCACCTCTCTGTTGCCAACTTTTACATTTGGCAAATACTTTCTTTTAAAAAGTGCACATTTGTTGACATTAACAGCGAACATAGGTAAACAAAACATGCACTACAGATTTAAAAGTACGCGTATAATATAAGATTTTTTTTTCAATTTGGAAAACTTTTTGAGAGAGAGAGAGAGAAGAATATTAATATTTAAGCATCTTACCAAACTATCAGATTCGAAATTTTGCTTAAATTTTACTGGTAGAACAACAAGCAAAAATCTAATGTCAGTTTTGAATCCAATGTAGAATACATGATTGCATTTATTATGTGACGTCATGAATTTGATCCATTGCGAGAGGGATCCATACTGCGTATTAATCCATTTTATGTTATGTCTTGTAACTTCTCTTTTTTTTTAAAATTTCCCTCCACTTTTAAACCACACGCGTGAGCATGCGCGAGTTCCATAACTGCTGTAAGGTATTCTGTATTATATTAACCTATACACAGAATTAATTAAATTATGTACATAGTAATTTCCTTAAAACCTGTCCATCACTGCAAGAAATAACCTACCCAAAATACAGATTTTCTTAATTTTGAACACTAGTGTATATACGTTTATGCATGAAAAGATACGAATACGATTTCTTTATCTAAAAGATTCATTTCAAATGAAAACTTTTTAATAAAAGAACGCCTTTCAATTACTTCGAATGGCTTACTTCCAAATAAGAAAATTCTACAAGTGTAATAAAACATATTATAACCCGTTTTTTTTAATTTTGAATAACTTGTTACTCATAAATTGTGTTGCTTTTCAACTGGGAGAAAAATAAAGCGCATGTTATGCATGAATATTTCATGACATTCGGATAAGAAATGGCTGCTACATATACTTAAAATCGTCCTTTCCACAAGCTCCGAATGTGTTATTTACGTTTTGACTGCATTTATTATATTTTTGCGTAATCATTTTAATATTTTCTCGCAACCAAAAAGCAATAACTATATGAAATTGGCGGCAAAATACTTATAATATACTTCGTTACGCCACTGTAAACATTTACTTCAACGTACCTACCACAACCTAGTAAAAGCAAAAATTAAAAACTTTTTTTCTATTACTTTTTTTCAATAATTTAGATTATATTTTTGTGTATAAAAAGTAGTACACTACATTATTTTTTGCAATATATATATATAGCATAATTTTTAATAGCAACTTTATAAACAACTTGAATAAACAAAGAAATATATACAAAGGAGAAAAGCGACTCTTTCATTCATCAAGTGTACTTCCAAACTATTAGAACTACTAATAAGAAATTTGATAAACATGTTTTTTTGCTGAATAGAGATTCGATAAGAAAAGGTTTTATGGAAATCGACTGCTATCGGAGATTAAAGGAGCGTAAAAGATAATTTATGTGTCTGTATAGGAGTAAAACGACTCACTCTCGTTCAGCATGAGCTCTCCAAAACTATTAGACCTACAGGCTTGAAATATATCAAGCATGTGACTTTTGTTGAGAAGATCCTCTAAGAGCGTGTTTTACTGAAATCGACAGGCAAGGGGGATTAAAGGAGAAATAGATTTAAAAAAAACTAGTTTTTGAACTATTACACTTACAAGCTTTAAATTTGATAAGCATGTTTCTTTTGTTCTCCGCCACGAACGAGTTTTACGGAGATCGACTCCCGAGAGGGTTGCAGGAGGTTGTGGGGGTGTTTAAGATGAAAAAAATCTCGTTTTTGAGTTATTAGACACAGACTTGAAATTCGTTAAGCATATTTCGTTTGTTGAGTAGATTTGCTAAGAAAGGGTTTTACGGAAATCGACTCCCAAGAAGGTTTGCCGGGTGCCAAAAATAAAGACTTCATTTTTAGAAAATCAAGTCATTTTTAAATCAAGAGACGAGGGATGTAAGGATTTTTTCAATACATTTGAAAGTTTAATGGTAAGACTTAGATACCAATAACTTAAAACAGTATTTACATCAGGAAATTCCAAGCGAAGCGAATGGGTAGCTTTTAGTAAACCACTAAAAGCGTAGAAAAATGTTCAGCTTAACACCAGGGAGAGAAATAACTTTTCGGCGTAGAAACCGAGTTATGCTCACTAAAAATTTAATTAAGGTGATGAAACAGATCGGAAAAGTTGAGAAATATTGTTAATAGAAATATCTAACAGAGATAAGAGCCAATCAACAAGCTATCCACCAATAAAAATGGAAGTTGGTAGCAAGTCAGTCACCAAGTACGTTTATTATTGACACCCTTTTATAAGCTTCACTTGTGTATGTAACGGAATCTTTGAACTCAATTTTCACCCACTTTAAACGGTCAGATTAATTCAAAATTTTGCACACTTGTCCAAGATCGATGACAATACAGTAATTTAATAATTTTGTTCCATTGTCCTGATCAGGATCACCAGGATTAACGATTTCCCATTTTTAGATCCCATCCCGCATCTGGCGACTCATTTCAGATCCCATTTCCAGATTTGGTGACAAAAAGGTTACGTTAGAACTCGGTTAGATTAGCTATAAAGGTGTTTTTTAGTTTTTTAAAGCTATAATTCATTTTTTTAAAAAATCTTTTGATCTAATTTTTATTATTTCTTTTTCAGGCACCCTATAAAAATGGCCGTGGACCCAACCAACAAATGGCGCGTGGGTAATGTGCGCACTGTAGGCTACTGTACCTTCTGCGTGATCTTAGTGGGGTTTGCCATGCTTCTGGGGGGAGCTATCCTCTCCGGTATAGCTTACACCGAGGTGCGTCCCAACGTGGCGGACGAGAACTACGAGCGATACATTCGATCCGATCCCAAGAGAGTCGTAGGGCCAATCATGCTAGCCTTTGGGCTGCTCTGCATCTTCGGGGGATGTATCTTCTTCGGCCTCACCCTCTGTTCGGCCACACTCGAGAGCAGAAGGAAACTAAAGAGGGCCCACAAGTACAATGTGAGAGCCAGCGCGGAACACCTGTCTACAACCCCAGATGTTAGCAAGAAGATGCTCAGCGACGTCTAAAGAGACTGATAGAGGATTTAATGACTGCTTGCGACATTCCTTGAAACTAGAGGTCACCTTAGGATACATGTGGACCAGGAATTCTTAATTTCTTTTTGTTTCATGGACATCTTCTCTCTCCTAAGAGATTCTCCTTTTCATGAATTCTGTTTCCTTTTTTTACGTGTGTATTATCTACAAACTCTTTGAAATACAACAGAGAAAAATCTAGTTTTCCATAATCAACCCATGCGGCTTAGTTCTTCCCAGAGTCTCCACCACACTTACGGAAAATCCAATAAACAAACTGGAGATTTTGCAAGTGTGTTGTATATCTATGGGAAGGGCATATATAGATATCTGATAGGCAGTTAAGATACTAAATAAAATGGTGCTGTACTATTTCCTGTTGTTTTCTATTTTTGTTCAGTAATAATGTATTTTACATACAAGAAGCAGAAAGTAAAATTTTATTCATTTAAGACATATTAGTGCATAGATTGTGTTAAGTTTGCCTTTCTTATTACAGAGGTGTAAATTTGAAAATTCTCAAAACTCTACTTAAATTCCTTTTATTAACTTATAAACGAATTAAAAGATATATTTTCAAAGTAAGTTAAAAATATAAGCAACAAATATGAAAATTTAGTTATCCCCAAATTTTTTAGAACGTTCCTAAGGTCTAAGAAATCCCTGAACTTCTCTTTAAAAATTCTTTGTTTAGATGAATAGCTATCTTTACATGTTATTTAACTTTTGAGCGATGACAAATTTTAAGTAATTTTTTTAATATCCTGGATATTTTTGCTTTTTTTAAGTGACTAAATATGTAACAATTCTCAGGACGAATATGGATAAAGTTTCTTTTTTATTGATAACAGTAATTACGTTATTTTTTTTTATCTCAAACATGTTATGAAATATAAAAGTACTTTGAAGTTCTTGTATAAAGTGTGTGGTTGTATCTAAGTTACATTATAATATTTGAATATTTAGTGTAAGATGCTTCGTAACTGTATTTCTAAGAGGTATACATATTCATTCATTTGTAATAATGATAATTAAATTTATATATACATGACAATTTTATTTATATAATACACATATCTTTAAAATTCAGATGAATGTTTGATTTCGACAAAGAAGAATACTTTAAATGCAGATATAAAATTTTAATCCTGAAAAGGCTTTATTCAATTTTATAACACTTCAATATCTTTTTTTATTTTTGCTCAAAATATCATGAACTGTTGCAAGAAAACGAGCACATTTTACCATCAGACATGCTGTTAGTTTTTCATAATCACATATTTTGTATGCAAAGTTTCATATACATTTCCTTAGAATTTTTTTTCGGAATTTTAAATGATTATTTTATATATTTTTTTAAAATAACACCTTTTGTAGTACAGTTTTTATCATGATTACTAAAATAATGTTATGCAACATGGAATAATCTATTAATGTAAAACATATTCCGAACATGCTTTATTAAAAATGTGAAAAAATTGCTTTAGTTTGTGTGCAAATATACTTTTTGAAGTATGCATTTTATTTACTCGTGCTTTGATTTTATGTTAATAAAAATGTATTCTGTTTCTTTTTTTAAGAGAATTTGATATATTTCTTTTTTATATGAGTTTATATTTAAATAAAAATAAAGTTTTAGTTAATTATTCAGAGTAATTTCAGTTTTTGAAAAATACTGTATTTTGTCTTGCTATTTTTTTTTATTCTTAATATCAATTCGAGTCTATTTTCTATTTAAAATATCACCTAGAATCTATTTTTGATTCAAAATATTTTATGAGTAAATATAATAAGGACAATACCTAGAGTCTATTTTTCGTTCCCAATATTATCTTAACAACGTATTCATAATTCAAAATATCATTCTAAACTATATTTTCCATCCAAAACATCCTCTACAATTTATTTTCTCTCTATATAATCTACAATCTATTTTTTATTCAAAATATCTTCTTAGAGTCTATTTTTTATTCAAAAGACCTTCTGTATAGTGTATTTTCTATTCAAAATATTTTCTTGAAGCTGTTTTTTTTTAATCAACTGAGAAGAGTCTATTTTTTATTCCAATTATTCTCTTCAAGCTATTTTTATTCAAAATATCGTCTGAAAAGTGTTTTGTTATTCAAAATATCGTCTGAAAAGTATTTTTTTATTCAAAATATTCTCAAAAAATAAAGCTGTTTTTTATTCAAAATATCTTCCGTAGAATCTATTTTTTATTCAAAATTTCTTCTATATAGTGTATTTTCTATTCAAAATATTTTCTTGAGGCTGTTTTTTTTAAAAATCATCTGAGAAGATTCTATTTTTTATTCAAAATATTCTCTTGAAGCTATTTTTATTTAAAATATCGTCTGAAAAGTATTTTTATTCACAATATTCTCAAAAAATAAAGCTATTCTTTATTCAAAGTATCTTCTGTAGAGTCTATTTTTCATTCAAAATATCTTCTGTATGCAATTTATTTTCTATTCAAAATATTTTCTTGGAGCTTTTTTTAAAAAATCATCTGAAGAGTCTATTTTTTATTCAAAATATTCTCTTGAAACTGTTTTTATTCAAAATATCGTCTTAAGAGTATTTTTTATTCAAAATATTTTCTTAAAAATAAAGCTATTTTTTATTCAAAATGTCGTTTGTAGGTTTATTTAAAATATTTTTAAGCTGTTTTTTTACTCAAAATATCGTCTAAAGAGTCTGTTTTTTCCCCTTCAAAATATTATCTAAATATTATTTTCAAACTTTCTCTCGTATTTCTTTACTAAGTATAAAGAGTATGTTTCCTATTCTAAGCATCAAAAGTCTGTTTTCTATTCAGCTTCCATATTTTTCTCAACATACCTCACGAGGGTCTATTGGCTTATACACATGAAACGTTTCCGGTGTAGTCAAGATTTGTATCTCTGAAGTCGACTTGAACATCGTTGACTGTGCTGCTCGAGGTATGAAATATGGAGTTAACGTGGTCTTTAAAAGAGTCTGTAAGTTACCATACATAACACTATCAAAACATATAAAAACATTATAGAATATTAGAATACAAGCAATGTGACAAAATTCGTGAAAATATATTTTAACGGTACCCTTTGAAAAAAAATTTACATTTTCATTTACTTCTAAAAAATATTTCACGAATTATTTATGTAAGTCAGCGATTTCACGTCCCAATAGTAGAAGTGGAATTAATACTGACTGAATAAATATTCTTCATGAATATGTGCTTCTCAAACAACTAGAGGTGCTTTTAAAATTGCTTCTCAAGTAAAAATATCCTAGAAACCATCTAAATATATAAAATTTAAAATATCTATCACTTTTTGGTGATTTTAAGTGCTTATATAGTACGAATAAAATATAGCCCTAATAATTTAACAACTGACGAGAAAAATCCTCCAACATTCAACATTTAAGTACATGTAAATTTCGAAGAATAGTCAACTAGAGAGAATAATCACAAAGCTTGCTTTGTGATTGTTCTCAAAGATGTGAGGTAGCAAGATTTATGCGTGATCTTTTTCGTGTGCTGTCATTTCACCTTCGCATTTTCTTTCAGTAGTAAATATGCTACGTACCGTTCACGACGAAAACAGAAAAGTGTTTTTCACTAAGTTGGATAACAGATTTTCTAAGACGAGAAATAATGGGAAAAAATCCTGATATTTTAAAACTAATTTTTGTTAAATTTCTGTATAAAGAGAGATCAATTTCATAACCTTTTAACACAAAATAATGTATATGATCTTTGCATTTTCCCCTAATCAAGCTGAAACGAGCTCAAATCCCTTCTACCCTGTGACCCAGCTAAAGGTGTGGAAGGAATTAAAGGATCATACGACATGATAAATTCCAATTATTTTATTTGTCAGTATAATCGACTCAAACACAAGCAACACTTTAAATAGGATAATTCAGCCAAGCAACAGAAAGAAGAGACGAGATTCGCGTTTAGGGAGAATATGTTCAATAACCACTTTATAATAATGTGGCTCTTCATTAATATTACTTTACATAGAGCTTAAGTATTTAATGTCCGCCTAACGACTTTAACACTTCAAACATCAACGTAATATAAGATAACAGTACCTGAACTTATGCAGTCTTCTACTCAATCCAACTTATCTTTATCACTTCCTGGCTATAATCTTTTACACGGACTTTTAAACCAATTTTGGTAATCTTCACCTTGTAACTATTTTGTCACCTCTGGTAACTAAACTTCTAACTTTCTAACTTTCTGTTTACCTATTCCCTTCACTTCCAATTCAATCACAATTCACTAACTCTTAAACTCGCTAAGTAGGAATATATATATAATAAAATAATTTGCATATCACGTTTCCTTCTTTAGGAGAAGATTGGTTAATATTTGATGACCCAAAAGAATACCTAAAAGGACTTGTTAATTGAAGGTCACGTATAGATCCGTCATAAGCATTTTAAAATTTGTGTAATAATTGAAAGAGGAGAAATCTGACTCAAATTGAAGTTTTCCTGATATAGTTTCAAAAGGGTAATTAATAAGAAACAATACAATTTTTTTAATAAACAAAAGAAGCTGCAAAATAATAAAATTTCGTAATTAATTTCTCGAGTTTAATGCTTCGTAATTCGGTAAGACATAACACTAAACAAACCATATCACGTGTTGTTAAATTTGTTTAAATATTTGAAAATAAAAAAAACTTTACTGACCAAGAGTTATATTAACGTCACACTATAAAGAAGCATGAGGGTTATTCGTAACGGACCTCATAAATTAGAATCAGGGTCAATTTACGAGGACGGCTCCTAAGCTGGCACCCCCCCCCCTCCTCCTAACTTTTACATAAGCTAACAGGAGGACGTTTTAGCTTCGACATATGTAACTTGCATCACTTCTATCTGCACGGCGAGTTTTCAGCGGTACAAGGGTCAAACTAATGATTCACCGGCCACGAATCCGTCACCTTGATTAGTCTACCGTGGCCACGAAATATGAACACAAATAATGTACCAAGGAGTAATTCAAATAGAACAAATGTCGGTAAATATCAATAGAAGAATGCATTCAAATTTCTGGATAGTTGGACCTTTAAACTCGGAGATACTGCTGCTTATAGTACAGTCAATATGATACTATGCAGCTAGGCCAGCGTTTCTCATAGTGAGGGGCGAGATAACTCTACGAGGGGGGCAGGAGAACATTGAAAAGTCGACAATAAGAGATTATGTAAAAAAAAAATTAGTAATTTACAAAAAGTATACAAACTAAATACATTGACATAATAAAAAATAAAACATACATTTACACTGATATAATACACTTAAAATGTATCAGTACTGTACAATGTATTTCATAATTAATTTAACAATACTAAGTTAAGAACAAGTTAAATAATTACCTGTGACCTCATGGGCTTGTCATATGTAAAATTACGTACAAAAACTAGTACTTACCTTGATGATTTGTATGGATTATTAATTATCCCTTAAGTGCCGATTAAAATTTATGCGATTCGCTCCCCAATGCCACCACTTTCCACAAAGGTGTGCGTATGTGATGCATTGGGGGAGGGAGAGAAAAAGAGGAATAAATATGGTAATCATCTGAAATATGTAAATTCTTCGCAAACAAACTATCAAAGTCCTTTTATTTCACTCCAAAGCCTTCGGAATAATTTTATGGATAGCAGTGTGCAGAAAAGATCGTACTTCAGAAAGACATATATGTACGTCAGGGACAATTAATGTTTTGGCTGTGCAAGACATTTAGGTGTGCCGATACACTTAATCGTAATCGTTAAAATTGTTTTGTAGCCTTATCGTCAAAGTATAGCATTATTGAATTAAATAGATTGTTATTGTATGGAGGGCGGGGCGATGAAAAGTATGATTGAATATTAGGTCACAAATATTGAAAGTTTGATAAGCGCTGGACTAGGCATTAATGCGCACTGTTTATTCCTTTTAATGGAATTTTTTTGCCAAAGCAATCGATAAAGTTGTACAGCGAGATCCTAGAACAGACGGAAATTACTTTTGTTCAAAGAAATGCTTTATCGTCATTTGACAAACATCTAAAAATAACGATGTCCACTTCACTAACCATGTGTGCCTCTAATGTAAACAGTGACGTCCTTGAGTTTCTTGAAGCCCTGGGTGCCTATACAAAAGTTATCCCCACATGTGCGACACTTTTAAGAGGACAGTATACAGCACTCGCGTTGTCAAGTACCCTGTGACAAATCAATGTGCGTGATTTACAATCTCACAAACCAAGGTACAAACCGACTCGATCAACTACCGGCTTTCTGATGGTGTATAGTGGTAGGTCCAGGCCTAGACACGGATGACGGACAAACTAATAACGCAGTCTTGACACTATTGACAGTATGCATGTTGTTCGAAATTCCCAATTTTTCGGAGAATATGCTAGAGAATAGCATTTGGCGATTAGAATTATTTGAATCATGATCCTATTGAGGTCGAGTTGAAAACGAGATGAGGCCCCTACCAAAATCTAGGCCCTAGGTTTTAGTAAGTTTAATGTAAGCTTTAGTTATATTGTGTCTGGGCTTTTATTTATAATGAATTTTCTGTATAAATAACCTTAATCATTTGTAAGATTAAATATACAGAATTTTGTGCAAACCAAATTTAGTTCCAAATTTCGAGAAAAAGGATCAAACTTATAGAAGCCATACTTAAAATTGGAACATTTATTTTTCTGAACCGGTCAATGCGAAGTATTCTCATTTTGAGAGACAACAAAAAAGCCTCATATCAAGATGACTGAGATAATGGAAACAACTAAAAGGGTTCATGAAAAGATTACGAAAGATGCAAATGAAAAATTTGCGTAATTAGGAAGTATTATAAGTGATAAATGTGAGTTCAAAAAAAAAAAGTGAAGTCTTCTTCATAGCTGCAATGATGGTTTGCCATAATACTCTTTAAAAATCAGACAATTCAAAACATCTATTACCTTTTGATAAACAATTAGGTACTCAGATAGTAAACGTAGTTCATTTCAGCTCTTACATCTACGTAAACAATTTCTGTCATGAAAGTGTATAGGGTAGAAGAAGTGTATAGGGTAGAAGAAGTGTACATTGTAGAAGAAGTAGACTGTCTCTATAAATTTGAATCACACTTATAAAATGAAGTCCTGAAAAATAATAGCAAGCCTCCCCGACGATAATAAAAGTTTCATTTCGCGAATATGGCTTAAAAGTCTTCCATAAAAGTAGAACATTAAATAATACAACAAATTTTAAAACTATGATGCAGTAATAAATTAAATAAATTACTTTTGAACGAAATATTGTTACAATAAACTAAGAAGTAATATAAAAATTTTTTTTAGATCAATTTCTACTTTGAATGGATGAATAGAAAGTATTTTATTAACGATTGAAAAATTGAACTATATATATATATAATATATATATATATATATATATATATATATACTGGTGTCCAAAAGTTAAGCATAACTGATAATTATGTGAATAAAGAAGGAACTGTAAATCAGAATGGCGGTAAAAGTGATATGCGAGTGTAAAATGGTTATAAAATAAGGAAGCAAATCGAAAGAATGATAATAATTAATTTTATTATCCAAAGTAGCAGTTTGAAAGAAAACTGAGCATAGCAAGGATTCACACTTTAAAGAAAAAAATGAAAGAAAACATTAAATAAAATACTGATGCTGCAGTTTAATAATCTCTGACAGCCAGGCACGCTGCACAGCGATTTACCATACTTGCTATAAGATGATGAACGAGTTGTGAGCTCAAACGGTTCCAAGCTTCTTGGAGAGCTCTCTTCAGTTCTATAACGGAGCTTGATAGGTGCGAAAGGGCTGCAATTTGTTCTCCCGAGCATATCCCATACATGCTCGATAGGATTTAAACCAGGGGAGTTCGCAGGCAACGACATGCGCTGGATGTTTTCCGTTTCAAGGAAATCATCAGTCAGCACCGCTCGGTGACATGGCGCATTATCATCCATGAATATGAAGTCAGGACCAACAGCACCTCGAAACAAGCGAACATAAGGCTCAAGAACTTCGTCTCTGTATCTTTGAGCAATCACAGACCCCTTGTCAAAGAAATGGAGGTCTGTGCGGCCGTCCATCATGATGCCTGCCCATACCATTACTCCTTTTCATCGAAAATGATGTCTTTCCGTTATGTTTCTTGGTTCAAAACGTGTTCCACGTTCTCTCCATATCGTTACCCACCAAGAATCACTACTCAAACTAAACCGGGACTCGTCACTGAACATCACATTGGCCCACTCTCCCACACTCCAATGTTGATGTTTCAAACTCCAGTTCAAACGAGCGCGTTTATGCGCAGACGTGAAGGGAATGCAAACTGCTGGTCTTCTGGCATACAGGTCAGCATGATTGAGTCGAAGCAGTTTGTTTCGAAATTCGTATTCCTGTGGCGACTGTGAGCGCCGAACCCAGTGCTTTGGCAGTACTGCCCTTCTGACGTCGCCCTCTTATTACCAAATATCGGTCTTGGCGAGGGGTTATGACTCTTGGTCGACCTGATACTGGTTGTCGGGTAACATCTCCCGTTCTTTGAAACCTCTGCCACAGTCTTGAGATCACAAACTGGTCCACATTCAGAATTCGAGACACTTCGGTTTGTGATCGTGAAGGTTCCAGCATTCGAACGATTCTTCCTTTCGTAAACATGTCCAATTGGCGTCTTTGTGCCATCATTCACCTTGTTTGATGGTTAACAACGTTCCTTCGCACAGCAGTTGCACGAAAATTGTCTGAACTGCCTATGCTGCTTGAATCAATTTCTCCGCGTTCCGACATGCGCCGGTGTTTTGCGCAGGACGTAGTCGACTGAAAAGTTTTGCATAGATCCAATGTTTCTTCTTCACTCAATTAATATCCGTAAGAAATTTGGAATAATTTTACGAATATTTACTCCGTGTTTTTTGCATTTTGCGATTTATGCTTAACTTCTGGACACCATTGTATATATATATATATATATATATAGAGAGAGAGAGAGAGAGAGAGAGAGAGAGAGAAAGAGAGAGAGAGAGAGTGAGCTGATAGTAGGAATTGAAAAAAAAAGCATGATTTGTCTGCATTGTTGTAACAGTGCACACTTAGTCTGGCTAGTTTAGCTGAAAAACCAGTTTTCGACGCCAACTTTTGTCATTGTTTTAACAGTTACATTGTTACAGCAATTGAGACGAATCTAAGTTGGCGTAGAAAATCGGTAATTAATTAAATTAATTTAATTTAATGAATGAATTAATATTTGAAAAAACTGTATTAACATCAAGTGTCATCCATTACAAATTTAGAAAAAAATTATTTGAACTTGATTGGATGAGCAGAAAGCATTTTATTAATGATTGAAAATTCGAACAAGATATATATATATATACAAAAATATGCAAAAAATAGTTATATACCTAAGATAACTATAGTCATGATAGAATAGATTTAGCCACAGAAATACTAAAAGCAAACTCCTAGCCTTAGGAACTAGGAATGCAGGTTTAAACAGTTTTTCGGCCAGCCAACCTTCACCTGAATTTGCCAATATTCCGGGCCATAGGGAAAGCAATAAATTTCTAGAGAAAAGTTTAACTATATTATAGATAAAACCATAATCTATTAATGTAATACTATAATGTTATAGCCTTTAATAATTACTAAAATGTTTAAAACCAAAGTTAAACTATTAGAAGACTTACCACGTGAAACATATTCGCCGCTATGGACAATAACAGTATCGCATATAATTATTATGTATTGATAAAGTAGCATTATTACTATATATACACATTTAAAAACTCTATATTTATTTAAAATTTATAGAAAATAATAGTACCATTCAGACATATACAATTAATTTTTAATAAAATATGATATTATTAAATTACTTAGCTGGAGGCGCCATCTACAAGGGGTGATCAAATGAAAAGGTACGAAACGACATAAAAATGAAACAGTTAAATATTTGCATATTCCGCCAAGGGAGAATGTAGCGAGACATCTCGGGATGCCATTGGAGACTCTGACTGGGATCGGATCATGCGCGGGTGCCTGCAAGCGCAGGAGAGAGCAAGGGCTCTTATAAAAAGCGGCGTTCAAATGATGCGAGCACAGAAAAAGCATTAACTCCGATGTGTACTGTGAGACACTCCGATGCCTACGCAGGTCCATCAAGAACAAAAGACCGGGGCTGCTCACGGAGGGTGTGGTTCTGCTCCATGATAACGCGCGTCCACACGTCTCCAGAGTCAGACAAATGGAACTGGACAAGTTCCAATGGAAGACGTTGGACCATCCGTCCTACAGTCTGGACATGTCACCCTGCGATTTCCATGTGTTTGCTCCACTGAAGAAACACCTGAAAGGAAAGCGCTTCAACTCGGACGACGTACTCAAGGACACTGTGAAGGACTGGGTCTCGTCACAGCCACAGGAATTCTGGAAACAAGGAAAGCCTCAGCTTGTTTATCAGTGGGATCGTTGTGCTCAGGCT
Source organism: Trichonephila clavata (assembly GCA_019973975.1). NCBI lineage: Eukaryota > Metazoa > Arthropoda > Arachnida > Araneae > Nephilidae > Trichonephila > Trichonephila clavata. Next base: position 190,405 of record BMAO01014478.1, on the reverse strand, counting down.
TATGGTGTATATTTTGAATAAAGTCTATATTTGTACCCACCGTGTCGTTTCGAACCTTTTCATTTGATCACCCCTTGTATATATAAACTGTACAACTAATAACTTTTTTTATTTAACTGTTATATAACTTTTTATAAATTTAGAAGTGTAACTATGTTCCATACAATGTTTAATAAAGTTATTAATATTTAAATATATATTAAATTTATCACTAACTAATACCTTGTTACGATAAATATAATTGAAAATAATATTTCTATAAATTGATGTAAATTCCAAATTCCAATAAAGCACTTTAAGAATGTTAAAATTAAAATCATCTCTTTTATCATAAATATTGCTATGTAATTAATAGTCCTTAATACACATTGATACATCCATGTAATTAGTTTAAACAGGATTACTATTAATTTTAATAAGCTTTAAATATCCCGGATAAAAATTAATATTGGGGTTAACATTATTATTTTTACCAAAAATAATTAGGTCATCTATGTATCTAAATATGTAATAATCATTATTAATAATATAATTATTTTCGTAAAAGTGTAAATATAAATTAGCCAAACTATTGCTAGCAGGGCCACCTTGAGGCAAACCTTTGGTTTGTTTGTACAGAGAACCATTAAAATTAATGTAGTTTTCTTTTAGGACTAAATATATTAGAGTTCTAAATTTTTGTAAATTAATATTAAGGTTATAACTTCTATGATTATTTAAAATTACCCTAATTATATCATTGATATTAATGGAATTAAAAAGATCTTCAAAGTCATAACTATTAACTGAATAAATATTTTTATTTTTGAAAAAATCTATAATTTCTTTACTATTTTTAATTATAGCTTTATGATGAATTCTTGTATAATACATATTGTGCAGCATTTTACCTGTAGCAGTGATATAAGTTTAAAAACCATTTGTTACTGTTCTAAATTTAACAGGATTTTTATGAAATTTAGGTGTTAAAAATATATATGGAAACTTAATCATATGATTGGAAACACTCAATTTTCTATATATAGCAGTAATTCGATTAGTAATTTCTTTATCTGACAATTCCAATCTATTGAAAGATTCATTGTTTAAAAAATGTTCATTAATCATAGTATTATAAAAATACTTACAAATTACAGCATAATTACCAGGCACTTTATCTATGTAAATAATGATAAAATTCTTTTGTAAATCATAAATTTTCTGTTTTGCATCTTTATAAGTAAGTACTGATTTAGAACGATAGTTAAATTTCATCAGGTCTTTTAAAATATTGTACTTAAATTCATCAAATGCCTCTAAAGACAAACCATATTTAACTGCAGATTTAGTAATAAGATTATTTATATCATTATTAATTTGATTTTTAACAGTATTATTGTTGTTTAAAACTAGTGCATTTACTTTACCTATATATATATATATAGGGAGAGAGTGAGCTAATAGTAGGAAATGAAAAATATCCTAATAAAGAAACAAATTCATTCGGACTTTAGCGAAACATAGAAGCAATCCTCAAGCAACAAAAGCACCATCACTAAAGTACACTTTACTGTGCGACGCCAAACTCTTTGCTTTTATACCGAGAAGTCCCTAAATTCATTTTTTTTACCGATAAGAAATTCCGCTTCTTGCCAGCTTTGAAAGAAAACAAGTACAGATATCATAACCTAAAATGTTACAAAAAAAACCAGGAAATATTGCTAACAACATTTTTTAGATATATTGTGCTCGCTTCTTTGACCAAGACGAGGCCTAAAAACACTGTTATCTTAAGTCGTAAATTTGTTATATCTGAGATTTTGCAAAATAAAATGCATGTATTCGTTTGAATTTCTTTTTATTACGAAAATTACATCTGAGTGGATGTTACATATTTCCTAGACATGCGATGAACAATTTGAGCAATTGAATGGAGATATAATTAGAATGGCATACTTTTTTATTAATAAGAACAAAAACATCAAAATTCTATTTAGTGTTTTTGTAATTAATTTTTGTTATATAAGCTACATGAGAAATTATAGTAAAAGAAACAAAAATTCTGATGGGTGCCTTCTGATGAGAGTGGCACCCTTTCTCCACACTAAGCCAACGAGAGGACTTTGAACCTCAACAGATTTTACGTTCACCGGTTCCTCTACACGACAGTTCTTCAGTGGCATTAGGACTCGAATTCATGACACGCCACCCAAGAGTTAATTAGCATAATCACTTGGCTACAGCGGCCACCTTAAGTAATGATAGAAGTATTTCATGTGATTTTTCAGTCAAAGAAAGTGCACACCGCATTAGTATTAGGCTTTAAAAAAGTTTTCAACACTAAATGCAACGGAATTACGGAAAATACGTTCAAAAAAGTTCTCGCGGCAAAGTTCAAATCATATTGTATCTAAAAACTAGTTTATATATGCTACCGTTAAAGTGTATAATTCAGTTATTTCATAGAATAACTAGACAAGTCAGTTAAAGTATATAATGGATGAAAAATTTCATACATTACCTAGTTATTCTATGAAATATCTAGGTATTCTGTGAAATAACTAAAGATAGACAGTTAAAGTGAAAAATAAACAATTTCAAAGATATTTTATAAATTAATTGATCATAACTAGCTAAAATCTCTCGAAAAATTCATTTATCGCTTTTGCCGATGAATAATTGATAAATAATAAGGGAAAGCAGATAATATAATTTATTATTGCTCATATTGCTAACATTAGTTAATCAGAAAGAGGGGGAAAAAGAATATACTGTAAAAAAAAATTATATTTACATGTTATTCAACAAAAATATATGCTGGTTAGAAAAACTGTTGGTTCATAAAAACATTGCATAAACTTTTTTAAACAAAAATGTAAGAGAATATTAATTTAAATTTTATGAATATACCTTTATTTTACTTTTCAATGTTTATTAGAGCAAGGATTACTGTGTGCTGTGATGACACTTTGGATTGAACTGCTTATTATTTTTTAAACAAGCCCACTTTTTACCATTACACATTTTTTTTTTTACTCGAGCACTTCTTAAATCTTTGTTCAGTACCGCAACTTTGAGCTGTTGCAACAGATCGAAGCGTTGTGTCAATATTTGGAATTTCTTCAATGGAAATTAATTCTCGCTGGCATATTCTGAGCTGATAATTAGAGTACAATTGTTTTATTCAGTCATCTCTATTTCCTAATCGGAAAAATCCTTCCTAAAGAAGCTAGAACCGGTTCACAAAGAACTTTCGAGTGTCGTATTTTATACAACGATCAAGTAATCGTTATTCTATAGAATACCAAGTTAAATCGCGCGCGCGCGTAGAATTCAATAATTTTATATACTTTTACTGACTTGTCTAGTTATTTCATGAAATATCTAGTTATTCTATGAAATAACAGATTCCACCCTTTAACGGTAACATATGTTAACGAAGAAGAAGTTAAACATAGTTTTGTAATTATTAATAGTAGGGATAATCAAAAACATTTGAAAATGGGAGGAACAGTTGAACCATCTCCCTTTGTGTATCTTTTTCAAATTCCGAGCCATTTTAAAATTTATTATGCTACAATCTGCCTTTTAGTATCTTTTTCTTACCTATAAAGCACCATTAGGTTTGAAAGTTGTTTAGTCTCAACAGGTTCTATTCGATAAATGTTCATAGTTCATGTGGTAAGGTTTCCCTTGAACTTAGATTAGAAACTCGATGGTTCAGCAGCATGTTAGCAATTCTCGGTATTTGAGAGGGATAGCAAAAATAAGCATCGAATCAGAGGTGGACATAAGACAACTAATTATAACTTCGGGATATAAGATGCATATTGGGACTACTACAAAGCTTTACTTTCCCTATCAACGTCAATGGGACTATGTATTGGAACTGCAGAATCTCTTACTCTCGGTCTCAAATCAAATACTCTCTCCCCTGTGACATATCATTGTAGTTTCTCCTTCCAATTGCTTAGAAAGAAAGTTTATACAGAAAAAAAAGGGAAAAAAGTTTAGCGCTTTCATTTACTAGATATTTGTACAAGTTTCCTGAAATAAGTATGGGCTTTTAAGGAGTAGAATCGTTAGAAAAAAGAATTAAACCAGACAAAATAACGTATTAGAAACAAGAGCGAAATTTCACGAAGTCGTATATCACACAATCAAGATATCTTATCTTTTAAAAAAATACAAACTACTTTTTTTAATTTATAAAGTATTAAAAAAAACTAATGCGACCAGTTTTATATATACAGTTTTATCTAATTCCTTACTTCTTTTTAGCCACCAATATAGTTACAAATAAATATTATACTTGTACATTTTTCAAATGCCTGCTTTCATCAATATAATGAACCAAATTTTCAAAAATACGTTAGAACAGAGATAAATTTCTCGTATAATTCGTATTTGATTAGAGTAAAGCTCGACAAAGATAATTTTATCAATCCATTGATATACCATGGCAAGTATTTAAAAAAAATTTCCAAGCAAAAAAAAATATATATATTGCGCATTTTAATCACGCTTTGGAAAAAAGATAGTAAACTTTTTTTTATTTAATACATGAAAATAAAAAAAATAGTGTACGCATAAAGAAAGTGTAGTTATAATCACAAAAAAAAAAAAAAAAAAAAAAAAAAAAAAACATGCCAATGTGTGTGTCTTTTAAATTTCTTCTGTTTTGCCCTATAATTTCTGATTCTCGATTATAACTACTGGTTGCCATGATTTTCAATACACCAGAAATGTTTTTTGTTATTCCATCCACGCAACCACTTTCTCAGACATTATTCTATTACCTTCAATAATATTGGGGATATTTTAAATTTTAAAAACAGAGTTAGAGTTACTTCTATATATCAGTAATATAATTTTGAATGGTGTGATAATTGAATAATAATCAATATACTTATACTTCAAATAGTGTGTGTATTTGATAATGTTTATTCGAACAAGAGGGTATCAATTGGAAAAGGAAGAGAAAGAAAAACTTGTTAGTTTCTCTCTCTTATTCATCTCCTTAACTATCAGGTTTTTCCGCATTCGAACAAACAAAAAAATTGCCTTTTTAATTGTAGAGTTTTCTAGTTCGTGCAACCCTTTCCTTCCAAGTATCACTACTTTCTTTTCTTTTATCATTTCCAAGGTTCGTTTCCTGCTTTCTATATCCTGTTCCTTGAGAATTATTTGTTTCTTGTAAACAACAACTCAGCTAGCTCATTCAAAACGTAGGGTGGAATGAGGGAGTCAATTAACTACTTCTGTAAGAAAATGATTGTGAAATTTTTAATGATATGTCTGGAGAAATGAAATTAGTGTCCAAAGAAATCATGATTACCTGTCTACAAAATTTACAAGTATAAGATTCCTGATTTTCTACTTTCAGTGCTACTCATTTTTTGAAAAAGTAGAATTAAGTCTCTTGCATGAGAGGAGAGTTAAACCATGCTCTAGAAAATGAAAATAAATAAGTTAAATTGAAATCTCAAAATTATAAATTGAAATATAAATGCTTCATTATCATTCATGCATCAAATAATAATGAACATAAAAACTATACACTCGCAGTTAATATTTATTAATTTTGAGAAAAGGATATTTTTTTGTTATAAAATAGAAGCATATTCTTTGTAGAATAATGACACATTCGAATAATGCTATATTTATTTATCTATAACGAAATTAAAATTAAATCAGGTAAAGAGGTTGCTTGGAAAAAGTAGGAGAAACACAATTAAACATAATTTTTTTTAATCATCAATCGAAGAATTGCTTAGTTTACATATTTATTTTGTAAATTGTTAATATCTCCTTCAAACTTCAATAAAGATATCCAGCAGAATATGGCTTCAAACACAGATATTACACTACTGGCCATTAAAATTAGTACACCAAGAAGGGGACATGCTACAGACGTGAAATTTAAACGACAGGAAGAAAGTGATGTGATATGCAAATTATTAGCTATTCAGCGCATTCAGACAAAGCAGACGCTGGTAGAGACACCTGCAAATGTCGGAAATCTTCAGCCAGTTTCTCAAACACAAATTGCATTTGAACATTGTTACCTGGTGAAAAATTGTTGTGAGGCCTCGTATAAGAAGCAGAAATGCGTACCAGCATGTTTCTGACTTTGATAAAGGTCGAATTGTAGCGTACCGGGATTGCGGTTTATCGTATCGCAGTATTGCTGCTCGCGTCTGTCGAGATCCAGTGACTGTTAGCAGAAAATGGGATCGATGGGTTCAGGAAGGTAATACGGAACGCCGTGCTGGCCCCCATCACTAGCAGCCGAAAATACAGGCATGTTACCCGCATGGCCTTAATGGATCGTACAGTCACATCAAGAGCCCTGAGTAAAAAATTGGGGTCGTTTGGAAGACAACAAATGTCTGCACGAACAGTTCGACGACTTTTGCAGAAGCATGGACTCTCAGTTCGGAGACTATGGCTGTGGGTACCCTTGACGCTGCATCACAGACAGGAGCATCTTCAATGGTGCTATCAACGACGAACATGGGTGAGACGTCGTTTTTTTAGTTGAATCTAGGTTCTTCTTACACCATCAAGAGGATCGCATCCGTTTTTGAAGGCATCATGGTGAACGCACATTGGCAGCGTGGATTAGTCATCATCATACTGGCACATAACCTGTACATGCCCTCCAATCTCTGTTCGACTCAATGCCCAGTCGTATAAGTGATGGTATGGGGGTGCTATTGGATACACATCTCCGTCACCTTTTGTTCGCATTGAAGTTCAGTTCACGTTACATTTCTGGTGTGTTACGACTCGTAGCTCTACCCTTTATTCGAGCACTGCGAAGCCCTACGTTTCTGTAGGATAATGCATGACGACATGTTTCCGTTATTGAACGGATCTTCATTGCTATGGAAAATATTCGACTGTTGCCCTGGCCTGCACGTTCACCAAATCCCTCGCCAGTAGAAAATGTCTGGTCCATGCTTGCCGACAGACTGACTCGTCACCCTACGGCAGCCACTATGATCGATGAACTGGGGCATCGTGTTGAATCTACATGAGCATCTGTATCTGTACATGCCATCCAACCTCTGTTCGACTCAATGCCCAGGCGTATAAGTGCTGTTACTACTGCCAGAAAGGGTTGATTTGGGTACTGATTCCTCAAGATCTATGCACCCATTTGAAAACTTAATAACTTGTTATGTTCAGTTATTGGAGATTAAAATATGTTGGCTTATATGCACTGAAGTCTTTTGCATGAATTCCTCTACATACAATCTATCGTCAGAGAAGATAACGTAGGTATGCTTAGCACTGCTACGGTTCTGCTAGGGAGTAGCGCTGTGAGGTCACTGTTAAGATCGAATCCCTCCTATGAAAGGCTGCGTTAGGACAACATTGATATTTTCATTGATAGGAACCTTGATAGGTCACAGTAAGTGTCAGAGTATCCAAGTGAATCTGTAAGTCAATTGTAGAGAAAGTGTCCGTTAGAGTATGCTGGGGCATCGTAGAGTACTGAAGCCCGTAGAAATGTGTTTGTGGGGTCTATGAAGCTTTTCGGTTTCCCCATTTCGTGTCTCTTTAAAGATCGAATACGTCATGTCCTTCCAAGCCTCACGTGATACAGAAATACTTCTATCTGGACATATGAGAGGGATAACTATTCGACTATTGTTCCTTGTCACCCTCCTGACGTGGTGGACTTTGAAACCGGAGATTGGCGTGGGAACTGTGCCAGTCACCTCTCTGTTGGCTGGATCAAGGGAGGTCAAAAAGGTTGACTTGCCTTAGAACATAAGCGTCGGAGTGTCCAGTCTGGGATACTTTTCCAAGCAGAATCACTTAATCATTGAGACGTCATAAGTTCTCTAACAGGAAATCAGTCCTTTGGTGGAGACGCTGCAGTACATCCTTTAGAGTTAGCGGCACTGGTTCAGAGTGAAGCTCTCTGATGAATCTCCGTTCACCATCTAAAGAGATTCTGGACATTATTAACTAATGTAGACCGAGAAGGGAAATCTCTATTATCATTAGAATATTCAGGAAACTAGTCTTTTCACCGAGATATAATAGCGTGGATAGGCCTTGAAAAAGTAGCGGCACAGATATATTTCCACGAGATTCTTTTGAATCATGTCCAAATTTTTTTGCATGGAGGAATGGATCAAGACATATTTTTCACGAATAACAATGTAAGTCTATGAATTCGGTCTACCAGAGACCGTAAGCAAGAAAGATACGGAGCGAATGATGCGGTAGGTACTATTACACTCTGTCTCCTAAGCTTGTATGTCACGGGACAGTATATCCCTTTTTGATAATTGTATGTGGAACACATACTGGAACATTTATAATACTGGAAGCCATTCTTAACAGTTTCTCTACCAATAATTAACAATAAATCTCACTTCACCAACATGTATCTAATACATTTTTTGACCAATCATGGATTTTTCTATATATGCTAAGAATATGTATAGTTAAAAACATTTCCTATTTCTTATGGTGCTGTTAAGAAGGCAACCTGGTTCATCTTAGCTTTTCCCAATACCTTAAATTTTCAAAAAATAAAACTCAGTATTAATAAAAAAAGGAATAATGATTTTTTAAAAGAAAATAATCAATAGAAGGGTTCTATACATTGACTTACAGTATAAATCAAAACAACATGGAAGATATTTAATTAGAAGCAATGATCATGACTGATTATGAATGAGTCTAAGTGGGTTGCATAATTTTCTTTTACAGTTCTATTAATCAAATGAAATTTTGTGGAAGGCCATTTTTCTCGGCGACATAAAGGAATTTCTAGGTGAAGAGTGAGGATTCACTGAATTTTTCAGAATAATAAGCTCGAAGTTTTTTGGATATCCAAATATGCATCAGAGTGCACAAGCAAGCTCCATTCCCTCAAGAGAACATTATAACTGTCTGTATTTTGAAAAAAATGAACACTTTTTCTAATGAGCATTTTGTTCCTTCTCTTTTTAATATTATTTTCCTTATGACGAAATGTTTGGTATTTTGCTAAATAATAATTAACAGTATTTCTGCTAAACTTGTGTATAAAGCTATATTTTCTTTCACTCTCTGACACGAACGCACACACGACAAACATCTTAATCTCCATAATATTCATTATCTCAATCAGTGATGATAAAAAAAATAAAAATGGAATCCCTGTGTGACACTGTCGTATAGTCATAATGTTTTCCAGATTTCTCTCAGATATTTTAAAAATTTAAGGTATGTGACTACCCAAAATTCGTCGTTTTGGAAAAAAATTTCAAAATTGATTTTATTCTTTTATTTTATAGCCCACACATTTAAGATTCAAAAACCACTCTAGTTTTATTTCTACGATATTTAGAAGCAAAGTTATAGCATAATTAGTAAACCGGAAATGGAATTTACAAAACCGGAAGTAGGTCCCTACTAAAAATATTCTTAAGATATTGAATTGAAATTTTCATAACATCTTTTATTTAGTTTCGTCTGTGTTATGAATCAAAATCTGATCTCTGTGTATATATTTATGTACTTTATTGCTTTTTCATGGAAAAAAAAACATTAATTTTTTTAAAAAACCGTGTTTTTGCATAACATTTGTCATAATTAAAAAACTTTCAAAAGTATCATAAATCTTTTAATTCCTAACTCATATAAATATGTTATTCACGTACTGTATAAATATTATTTGAATACATTCATTAGAATTTTCTGTAAATGCAATTTTTCATCAAACTTTCACTAAAAATGACAATTGTTATAGTCTATAAAACTCTTCAGAAAAGAGCAAAAGTTTTAAAAAAAGTCCGAATTAGTTAAACATGAAGCTAAAGAGATCTTGACGCATAAATATGGTGAGTTTAAAAAAAGTACAATTAGTAGAAAATTTTTTATACCATATTAAAATCTTTAAATGCATTTTCCGAGAAACTATGTTTTTCAATTCTTTGCTTCACGGTAAAGTTCACTACAGAATTTCTTTTAAAGATATTGGATTGAAGTTTTCAGAAAATGTTTTATTTAGTTTTATCTCCAGTCTGAATTATAATCTAATTTCTGTGTATATATTTATGTATTTTATTGCACTTTTTGTGAGAAAACAACATTAGTTTTTTTGTAAAAAATTAAGTTATTGCATAAAAAATGCCCTATTTCAAAACCTTTTCAAAAGTATCACAAATTTTGTAGCTCTAAGCACAGATAATGATATATTTTATGTACTGTATAAATATTATTTGAATATATTAATTAAAATTTTCAATATAAGCCTTACCGTAAGTGCAATTTTTCACTAAAATTTCACTCAAAACTCCCAATATATCCAAAATTATTTTTAAATTTGTGGAACTTGTACTTGAATTCCTAGTTTTATGCCCCATTTCAATTAAAAAAAAGTTTATTTTGCTGAAAATTTATATATTTCAAAAAAAGTGCTCCGAAGGTAGACCCATACCTGAAGGAGCACACACACACACACACACACACACACACACACACACACACACACACACACACACACACACACACACACACACACACACACACACACGCATGCACGGACACACACACGGACACGCACACGCACAAGTTCTTATAGCTTGATTATAGGAAAAATATAAAGTAAGGAAACTTTGTAATATTGTTTTGTTATGCCAACCAATCTGAATGGAGGTGCATAACAGATTCACCAAATTAAACACACCAAAAGAAGTGGACTGTATTTATTAAAACATATCTAGATAAAGTATCTGACAGTATCCATGTACACTGTCACAAGGCACGCACTCTCTACACCTTCATAGATATTTCTCTAAAAAATTTAAAGAGCAATCCTCGCTCATAGAGGAACGTCTTTAAAAAGATATATCAAATCGAAGACGTAAGCACAATTAAAAAGAAAATATTAAGAATACCGTAGTATTTACGCAGGAAAATAAAGCGATATTTTCCCTTGTAAATAATTGTCAGAAAATCAGCTAACATTCGGAATTTACTGTATATTCCCCTAGCTAACCAAGTTGGATTATAAATCTTAAAATTAAAACTCATAAAATTTAATTCACTTAAACTTCATAAAAAGATGAAAAGCACCAAGTGAAGAAAAAGAAAATAATTTTCCTCTTGATCTCTGATTCTCAAAGAAGTTGTGAATTACTACTCCTTACAGAATTCGTTAAATGGATCAGTGCTTCGTTTGGAATACACCACGTGATCTATATCATAAGCTAGTAGAAGTTAAAGTGTTCTCAAGTTTTGGAAATTGATATCTACTCTACTTTAAATTAGTTTTTAAACTTTAACTTAAACTCGAATAAAACTTTTGATTGGTCACATATTTGACACTCTTAATTTTAGACCTTCATGGGAATGAGATTTTAGGGTTTCAAAGGGATAAAATCATGAGAATGTCAGGTCATTGATAAATACGATCACGTGTTCTCCATTGAATTCAAACTGGGCATTAGACTTGTGCTTGTTGTTCTACTTATGAAATTTAGCAACAATTTCGAAAGTGATAGTTGTAACTCTAATTGATTGTGTAACGATGCTCAAGTATTAAGATTTTTCAAAAAGTGTTCACGATGTAAAAAATAATTTTTGATGATGTGTGTCCTTTTAAATCAAGTGCATTTTTGCTTTTTATTATTATTCACAAATGTGTACTTCTGAAAAGGAAGCTAATGCAAAAAGTAAAAGTTCGTAACACAAGGAAGCGCATGAACTGATTGACTGGGTGAGTGAATATTAACGACGAACTGTTCAGCTACACGAGGGCTTTGGGTGACGGACCTCGTCACTTTGAACTATAGTCAAGTGACGCGAATGACACCTGAGCTGGCATCCCCTCTCCTAACTACCACACCACACCAACGGGAGGATGTTTGAGGTCTTGACAGATTTAACATGCATCGCTCCCCTACACGGCGGGTCTTTAGTGGTACTGGGATCGATCTCGTGACACGCAAGCCATATTCAGATACCTAGACCACTTGGCTACCGCGGCCTAGACTGATTGACTGGAAACATGCGATTGCATTTATCATGGGACGTCATTTAGCCTATTGTAGATCAAGAGAACGGTGAAAAGAAGTTAAAAACTCAGTGCTCTATAATACACAAGAAATACATTAGTAAAAACAGCTATCAAAGAAATACCCTTTCCTTTTTTTCTATTTTTAAAGGGCGTATGAAGATATGCTTTCGTTTTGTAATTTTTTTTTCAAAATCTCTCTTTTTTTGACATTACTCTCTAATTTGTTTTTGTTACAGTAGTAGAGGAACGAGAGAGCGAGAAACATTTAAGTGATGGAAAAGTGATAAAAATATTATAACTCCTGTTTTGCATTTTGTAATTATTATTATTTTTATATTTTTGTTATTTTTGTCACTGACACTTTTTAAAAATAATTTAAGAAACACTCCTTCACAAAAATTTTGCATCAGTAAACGTCTTCATATGATTATCAATCATATAAAAAACTTTTTAGTGTGTCTTTGTCAGTACTGTGGCATTACCACCGACAAAACACTTTGTTGCTGTTGCAAAGAATATTCAATAAAGTCTATTAATCAGCTCTTAAAAGAGGAAAAGTGTTATCGAATGACTCCTGTTTATTGGTATTTTTAAATACAGCACTTTCGTGACAAATCAAGCAACTACTGATCCATTTATTCATGTTTGTTTTTCACTACAAAACAGTCAATCTCCAAATCATTCGAATATTTTTCGCTTTCAAGGTATGGAAGATTGTTCAAAATTAGTTCCACCCATAAAATTGTCGCTACTTCACTGTTGTCTGTTATCACTAACCGTAACCATTACAAATAGAAAAAGAATATCAATTCGCAGCCGTACGACATCGACAGCAAAAAAGCAAAATTGATACATTGGATTTCTTGTCAAAGAATTTCCCAACTAATTTTTAATACACCGTCTTAAATAAAAGAATTTCTCAGAGCAATGGGTCATGACCAGACCACTTAAAAAGGCTCGGTGGACAACAAGTGGCCCGCGGGCTGCAGGTTGAGTATCGCTAAACTAGTTGATCGATCAACACAAAAAGTAGTACAAATAGTTTTTACATATTTATTAAATTGGTATCTATACATTGAAAATGTGCCATTCTTGAAGAAATTTCCCAACAATATTTCACATAGAGGTAATGTAATACAAATGTGTTGACCCTGAACAAAATATCTATGCACAGAAAATCCAAACCATCAGTCCAGTGTTGTAAGAAATAATCAATGATATTGTCTTCAATGTAAAGCACAAGGTACTTGTTATCTAAGTAAAATTTACCTAAGTCAGCAATTTTTTCTTATTTCAATCTAATTTTATTGCATTTAACTACTGTTTCATTAAACTAAGATTTTACGAATTAAACATCAGTAAATAAAAGCTTTTACTTATTTACACTACATTTAATGTTATGAATTCATTTAGTTTCTTTCATCTATTTATGTAAAAATGGATGTTTGTATACATGAAATTGCTTCACTCCAACACCTTTCAACGGATCACTATGCAAACTAGCATGTATATGTATTATTTTCTGGAGAAGGTTTTTGTGCTATCTTTTTTGTTGCAGCTCCCCACCAGGTTGCGCAACAGCAAAGCAACTTCTGCACCGTTCAATCCATCGCCAAGTTGCCAACGTGGTCGCCAAAAATGATGCCAATTTTGCTCTATCACCAACATTTCGCTATGCTTCCGTTGGATCGTCATTATAATGTAAGGAACGGTGTTGCTTGGTAATATTATAATTTTAACATAAAATAAATACAATGTGAAAGTAAGCTATTTTAAGCGTTTATTACACAAAATTTATAACAATGTGTTACTTTTGTTAAGCACCCCTTACCTCTCGCTCCCGTCAAATTCACGGGGTGAAATTTCCCTCTCTATTCCTCGTGCCCGTGATATTTCCGGGCTGGAGTGTTGAAAAGTAACATGCCATAAAAACTTGAAACAATCTATTTCTTAAGCCCGAAATATTTTTTGCTTAATCTATACACCAGATGGCAGCACCAGATTATTTTTAACGTGTTTAGGGATTACAATTATTATTTTTTAACTAAATGTCAACACAACAAACATATATATTAGCGATACGGTTTGTTAATCTTAGGTCAAATACTCAGTTGCGCTCTTCGTAAAAACACGTGGGTAAAAATTCGGGAAAAATAATGATAAAAAAAAATATATATATATTTTTAATATTGTATACATTATACAGTTAGCCAGGAAGTAAATCGGATTGTACTTTTAGTACTTTTTTGTCACTGGCCACAACAAAAATATCGGAGCAGTAGACATTGTAGACCAATATATTGGAGATTGCTGAATTGCTCGAAAACAAGGTAGGAAGTACTATAAGAAAATATTTTTTTATTTATTAGATCAAACTATTTTGAACTAGTACCTTATTTATAAAAAACAAGGAGGTAAAAAATCACATTTGATGTTCTTTTATCTTTAGTAGATGAACTTATTGAAAAGTATTCTATATCAGAAACCACTGCAAAAAGAGGCCGACCGAATTTGGAGAATAACCCCAACCATTTCATTAAAAGACATTTTATTAGACAGATACCTCCAACTGATAAGAAGTGGCAACCATCAAGAGAATGCAAAGTTTGTTGTTCCAAAAGAGAGGAAAACAATTAGAGATACAAAAAGGAAACTGGGTACTACAGTCCAGTTTGTGATTTTGGGCTTTGCATCTCATGTGTTTTGAAACTTATCTCACAAAAAAAAAAAAAATTATAAATGTTTATTTATATTATGCAAAAGTGTAATAAAATTCATTTAATGTTTAAAACACATGTTTTTTTTATAATTTTTCCTCTTTGTTGGAAAGCCAACATTCAGTGATTATAACTCTAAATGTTTGCTTTACTTAAAAAGTTAAATTTCGTATTTCAAGCTAAAAATTAATCCAAAAATTAAAAATGAATATGTATATTGAACATGTACTTACTTTTATATAATTTTCTTGAATAAAAAAAATAGGCACTTTTAGGACCGTTTTCTTCAAAATTATCCTATCGTTAAGCAGAGTTTAGATTAGGAAAGAGAGAGAGTTTTCAAAAATCAACCCACAAGAAAGTTACGTGGCGTTATAAATAAAAAAAAATCCCTTTTTTATCAACTATTAGATCTACAGACTTAAAATTTAACAAATATGGTTTTTTTGTTCAGCTGAGATAAGCAAAAAAAGCTTTTTTTTGTTTAATTTGCAACTTAAGTAAAATTAACTCATTAAAAACTTCTTCATCCTTCAATCTGTATTGTTTAATTTTTCAATTCACCCGTGCGAAGAATGGGTGCACCAGCTAGTCCAATATAAATTTTAATAATTTTAATGAAATTTTTAAAAGTAAAATAAATTTTCAGTGACATCACGAAGCAATAAGTTTTCATTCATCTAGATCAGAGGCCGGCAACCTATGGCACGTGTGCCACATGTGGCTCGCTATACAATTCTCAGTGGAACTCTACACTTTTCTACAAATTTGTCAGCTTTTAGTGGAAGGAAGTTGATAAATTTTTAATGGACTTTTCTCTGACAAACATCTTCAGAATTATGGACATTTATGAAATTGCGAAAAAATCAGAAGGATTACTCTTTAGATAAACTTACAGCTATTTTGTAAATTATTAAATATTATTGTTGAAGAGATTAAATTGTCCGAAGAGAAAAATTGAATGTATTATGTTTTCCGCTTTTGATTCTATATATTTAAGTAAAAAAAATCTTGCCTCATATGAAAAATATTTAGAATCCGCAAAGAAATTGTTTTACAACTGAATGCTCAGAATCGTATCAAATTGAAAGTCACAATTCATACTTCTGCTTTTGCGATATGAAAGTAGAGCGATGCAAGCACTAGGTTCGCATTAAATTTTTTATTTATCTCTTTGTTTAACTATAATGAAGGAAAATACTTACATTTTATTTTGTGTATTTCTTATTTTAATAAATATGTTTAAAACACATCATATGTGTAAAATTTTAATTTTTTAAATTTTTGTTGAAGGAATAGTTTTATTTTATGCTGTTTAAGAAATATATTGAGTAATGCAAAATTAATATATAATGAAATTGTAAACCTATATTATTCCCTAATTCTGCATGCATTATAGCGCAATCGAAGTGTTTCAAAAATGCCCTACTGGGTGGCCCGCTGAATCATATTGGTAGATTGGTTTGGTACGGCACAGATAAAAGGTTGTCTACCCCTGATCTAGACCTTCATTGAACCAAATATCATTTATTCCAGACCGACATTAAAAAAAATCATAGTGTAGAGAATTGGACGTTAAAAGTTAAACTAAAATCTTAATTTCGGGTTTGGGTTCAAAAGAAGCATCCTTTAGTGTAACAATTATTTATACAATTTAAGTTAGGTAACACAAAGGCAACACATCTCGTTAACAAAAACAATGGTCAAAGAACATAAACGGTCTTTCAAAGCGACCA
The DNA here is from genome assembly GCA_019973975.1 of Trichonephila clavata. Lineage (NCBI taxonomy): Eukaryota > Metazoa > Arthropoda > Arachnida > Araneae > Nephilidae > Trichonephila > Trichonephila clavata. The sequence continues at coordinate 173,942 of BMAO01014478.1, read as the reverse complement.
CTTTCTTTCCTCAATTAGATTCTACTGAAGATCTGTGATCGCTGAAGGACACTTCTGCTGCTGCTTGGTACATTCTGTTACAGTTACTATGACAAGATAAAAGCTAAATAAATAAAAACAATGTTAATAAGTTACTCAAATAAAAGCTAAGTTAATAAGAAACTCAAGTAAAAAAGAACCAAGTAGTTTTTTTTTTCCAACTAGGTTCAACTAGTTTCGGAACCACGATTTTGCAAAAGCATACAAACGAATATTATGTTTATTATTGAATGTCACTTAGATTAGAGTATAGGCGTAAAATTCTTTTAAGAATATTATTACAAAAAAAAATTATTTAAATGTAATATTTTGTTAAAAAACCTATTTTCAAAACATTCTCTTTTTAGGGAAAATGCTTCTATAACAATGATATTTTGCCTATATATAGCTCAAACCTCTGTACAGAGAGTAAACTATGATTTGTGAGGATAACTTAGAAGTGGGTTTATCCATATTTTAATACATCAGAATGGAGAAATTTTAACTAAATAAGTAATATAAAAAATGAAGTAAATTCCTATTTTGAATGGATGAATGGAAAGTATTTTATAAGCAACTGAAAATTTTAACAAGATATATATATATACAAGTATATACATATAGGGAGAGAGTGAACTAATAGTAGAATTAAAAAAAGAGCATGATTTGACTGAATTGTTGTAACAATGCACCTCCGATTAGGCAAGTTTGGCTGAAAAACCGGTTTTCGACGCCAACTTTTGTCATTGTTTTTGCAGTTACATTTTTATAACAATGGAGACAAATCTAAGTTGGCGTCGAAAACCGGTGAATAATTTATTTAATTAATTATAACCAATAATTAGGTAATTCATGAATTAACATTTGAAAAATTGTATAAGCATCAAGTACCATCCACTTTAAGTTTAAAAAAAATTTATTTGAACTTGATCGGATGAATAAAAAGTATTTTATTAAAGGTTGAAAATTTGAATAAGGTAAACATAGAGAGAGAGAGTGAGCTAATAGAAGGAATTGAAAAAACTCCAATAAATATTTTAATTGGTAGTAATTCGGAAAATTATGTCAATTTTTCAAAAATGCTAGTTCAGGCTATCTGGAGAAGTTTTAGCTATATGTAAGCAAAATATTATATATATATATTATAGAAGCATTTTTCCACAAAAGGAGAATGTTTTCAAAATTGGTCATTCTAAGTTCCTTTTTTTGCCAAAACATTGCATTTAAATAATTTTTTTTTATTGTAATAATATTCTTAAAACAATTTTTTACAATTATTCTTATCTGAGTGAATCTAAATACTAAAAAAGTATTCGTTTGTACCCTTTTGCAAATTTACGGTTCCGAATGTTGTGGGATACCTTAATACTTATGATGTAAGGGATGTGCTGATTTAAATTTTCTCTTGCGCAATTATCTTATGCAATTTATCTTATATTAAAATACATATTCTTTTCCATAAACAAAAAGTTATAAGCTATATACCTAGGTTGATTTTATAGATTATTTTGTTTAGTCCGATCTTCCATTAACCCGCGTGACGTAAAACTCCCTTTAGTTCGGATTAATGAAGCTCTGTTTTCTGTACTTACTAATCCATCTCTATTCAAATTTTAGGACAGCTATCTGTTTCATCATATGTTTCAGAACTTATAAATCCGAGTTCATGATAGATAAAACCTGAATTTTCCAGGACCTATCTTCGTGTGAATCAACAGATGGCCATAATCTTTAGTCCGGGTTTGAGCAACATAATTTTGACCTATTAAAATCATTTATAACAATCGATTTTTGTTTGTTTTCGTTTTAATTGAGGGATCAGCTATAGGACTTGGCCTCAGAACAGCTGCTTGCTTCAAGTACATTGATTGGAGAAGGTGAGTTGTCAAATTTTTACATTGCTTTGAATTGTTAAAAGTCATGGGGGGGGGGATTTTACCCTCATTGCTCGTTTACGGTATATTCAAAGTGTTACAGATCAAAATGAAAATCACAGCGAATTAAACTGATACAAATTTAAAAAGGACTTATATGAATTCCTAAGCTCCCTTATTGTTATTATTTGATGTTTTCATCTTAAAGTAAAATGACCTATTGTGAAGGGTAAAAAACGAAACATATTTAAGTATATATATTAATTGATGTTGAATCCAAATTAAATTTTCAGTTCTTTAAAATTACTAACATTGTGGACATTAATTTTTTAACAACTGATACAGCATCTCTACTTTAAAGATTTTTCTTCACATGCATATCTACATTTAGTCTTAAGATACATTCGAGAGAAGGTATTCAAATAACATACTTATTATTCTGAAACTATTTTAGAACAGTACTAAATTTACGAAGTAGGATTCAAATGTTCCCCGGACTGAGCCTATAACGTGAAAAGTTTTTGCTGCAGAGCGACTACGATCACGTTTCTGTGTGTTACTGCTTTCTTCCCCTTTTCTAAAAGTGATTTGTCCGAAATTACGTGCGCGGTGGCATGCCAGTGAGTCATATTTTGTAACCAGCGATTGAAAGAATAGCTTGTTAAGCAGAGAATGAATATAAAATTTTGTGTTCGCTTCAGAAAGATTGCTATGGAGATGTTGATGAAATGTTGAAGCATGCGTAAGGCAGTGACACATTATCGCGAACACAATCTTTTGAGTGACATCGACGTTTCAGAGAAAACAGGGAAAGTGTAGAAGACGACGAATGCTCTGGACGTCTGTAGACTTCCCACAACACTGAAAACGTCGAAAAGGCTTATGTGCGGTGCGAAAAAACAGGCTTCGAACAATAGCGCAAATAGCAAAATCAGTTGAGATATCCGATTTCATTTGGCAACGGATACTGACATGCACAGGGTAGGCTAACACATAATTCCCAGTATCTTAAGCGAAGACCAAAAAGTAATACGAATGGAAATGGCGGGAAACTTAATCTCGGCTGTTGACAAAGATCCTTCCCTACTTGGCAGAATTGTTACTGCAGACGAGAAATAGTGTTTTTTTTCGACCCGCAATCCAAGAGAGCATCGGCAACGTAGAAATCTCCCCAATCTCCACACAAGCAAAAATTCCGCCAAGGTAGTTCTAAAGGGAAGGTCATGCTCGAGATGTCCTTCTATATCCAGGGTATTGTGACTCTGGAATTTATCCCTGAAGAACGCACTGTCAAAAAAGAACTATATGCACACATTCTGCGTCGTTTGCGAAAGTCAATCCGAAAGAAAAGAAAAAAAATTGGGGGTTGACAGTCATGAACAAGGTTTCTGCACATTGATTCCTCCTCGTCACTGATTTGCCTTCGAAAACAAAAACAACTATTTTGCCATATCCTCTTTATATCCCTGATCTCGTCCCCTGCGACTTCAGTCTATTTCCTGAACTGGCATGTCCCTTGTAGGGTCTCCGATTTCAATGTGCAGATGAAGTTAAGACTGCGCCGCAGGTTGAATTTAAAATACATGGCTACAAATAGATTCTAGAAATGTTTCGATTATGTCCAGGGTCATATTTCGAAGGAGGATATGCTTCAGTAATTTAATTGATAATATTTTTTAAGTTACAAACTCAGTCCGTGAACTTTTGAATCCTACCTCGTACATGTTCCTTTGATAGAATTCAGTTCCATGTTTAAGAAATTTTGATACTTAGACGTTGAAAATGAGATTCAAATACTTTTCCATTTATAAAGTTAATCAACTGTAATTACATAGGTTTGTTATCTAAAGGGAAAGCTTCATGTAGTTCTTGGTGAATTTCTTTTTTGCTGCCACTCACAAGAAAAGTAAATCGATTTTCTCATCAGTCCAATCAATTCAATTTTAACATTCTAAGTATCTAAATTTTATATTTTTTCTCACATTTATGATGAAGTTTTCAATTTTAAATAAGCAAGAAAGGCTTAAGCGCTGTCTGTTAAATTTTAGACCGCCTTTATATAAAACCTTATAACATGAAATACATACATTTTCAAGGTATCATAACATTTAGTTCTGTGGTCAAACATTGTTCATCTAGTTAGGTATTATCCCACTTCATTTTTTTTCTCTGCAAAGTTTCGACGGTACTCCTGTATTGTCTTCCAGTAAGTATGAAATGCAGCATATTTGAGGTCATTGTATCTTTCAATAACGCAAAGAAGTGGTTATTGGTTGAAAATATCTATATTTTAACGATCTAAATCCTTTTCTTAAGGCATATTTTTAGTGGTTTCAAAATGGTGCCAAAGATCTGTGCCATCTTTATACTGTTGGCGGCCTTGTGTTCCGTAGTCAGTTGCAAGACATGGAACAACCAGACAGTTGAACGACCAGTGCTAGTTGGGGCATTTAACATCCAAAATCTAGGAGTCAGCAAAATGAGCAATAAGACCGTCATGGATATAATAAAGAAGGTGAGGTTCTATAATCCGTATAATCCATTCTATTTGATAAATAATTTGAAATTTTTGACTTATGTATATCGCTGATGTCAAATATTTTTTTCAAAAGGCATTCCAATCTAATTCCAATTTTTAAAAAATAATCTGCCTTTTGTTATTACAGATTCTGTTGAGGTATGATTTAGTTTTAATCCAAGAAGTGGTAACAATGAAACCAGAATTAATGGAAAATCTAGTGAGCGATCTAAACAAGTAAGAGAGAAATATAAAACATTCACTTTTTTCTTCTTTTGCTTCTCTTTCTTCATTATTGTCTTTATTTTACACCGGTGGTCTTCAAACTGTGTTCCAGGGAACCCTGGGGTTCCACAAGGCATACCCAGGGGTTCCACGAGTCCCAATAAACCCCCCCCCCAAATAATAAATGTGTATGCAAAATTGATCTACGTTCTCTATGAGATTTGTATAACCTTAAGTAATTAAGGTTCATCCCTGTCATTAAAATAGAAAATTTCAACTATACATAATTTTATTTTGAAATCTTTTTTTAATTTCTATTATAAGAGAATAAACATACTAAAATTTTTTTTACTACTTACTATATTCTGAATATTGTAATGTTTATCCTATCTCGGGTTCTACGAAATAATTTTATATTCGTTAGTATACTGTTTTACATTGTTAACTTTATCAAAATACAATGAATTAAATGAGCAGGTCACGTTGTCAGAAAGGATGAAGACCGCACCATTAAAAAAGTCTTCAATGCCCAACCGATTGGCAACGAAGAAAGGGCAGGCCAAATCTTAGATGGATTGATCGCCTAGGCTGGCCTGAAAAATGCTTCTTGAGAAGGCCAAAATTTACTGTCGAGCCACTGAGGCTGGAGTGAGTGAATATTAACGTCCCACTGTTCAGCTACACAAGGGCTTTTGAGGACGGTCCGCGTAATTTTGAACCATGGTCAAGTGACGCGGACAACACCTGAGCTGGCAACCCCTCTCCTAACTACCACACCACACCAACGGAAGGACGTTTGAGCTCTCGACAGATTTAACGTGCATAGCTCCCCTACACGGCAAGTCTTCAGTGGTACTGGGATCGAACTCATGACACGCTAGCCACTATCCGATGCCTACACCACTTGGCTACCGCGGCCATCCACTGAGGCTGGAAGAAAGTATACTGTGTTTTGTAAAACTATATAGTTTTCTAATGGAAAATGCACCTTTTTTCATTATGAGAAAAGAAAACACCTATAAGGAAGGAAAGGGAAAAACTAATCGACGTATCAACAAATTCCACGCTAAAATCTAAATTTAAGCAAGAAAAGTTCTAGGTTGCAAATTCATGCAAAATACACAGGATTTCCCACATAGCTTTAAACACGTCAATACCATTCAGAATAATGTATTTAAGGAGAAAATATTCCTCAACGTGAGTGGCTACAAAAGCGAAACATAAAAACAAATTAAAAGCAGAATATGAAATGTGACAGCAAATAATTTCTATAGTTCTAGTCTTCGACAGTGTTTGTAAAATAATACAAAAGCGCATGTATCCCAGTTATTAGTATAATGCATGGGTAGGTGATACTTAAATCATAAATTAATATTATTAGGTATAAATTTTGTTAAAATTATATGAAAAATGTTTTACTGACAAATACAGTACAAGGTAAACAAAAAAAGTTCTTACCATTTTTAATGACCCAAAAGAACATGACATACAAACAGCGTAGCCTATTTTTAGTCCTCGAAATGATCATCATCGGCATCCAGCACCTTCTGCCAACGTGTATCTAGTTGTTCAATCCCCTTGCGGTAAAACTCGGGGGTGTGGATGCAAAGAAGTGCGTGAGAGCTTGGCGCACGTCTACTTCATTGGTGAAGGATTTACCACGAAGATTATTGTCCAGGGAATGGAAGAGGTGGTAATCTGATGGTACAAGATCAGGTGAATAAGTAGGATAGCACAAGGTCTCCCAACTAAGTCGCTGTATCATATTCCTGGCCACCCGCGAGACATGCGGGTTCGTGTTATCATGAAATAACAGTACACTCTTTCCATTAACCAGTGCTGGCTCCTTCTGATGCAATGCCTGTTGTACACGTTCCAATTGCTTCGAATACAGGTACACAGTGACCGTTTGGCCCGTTGGTAGCAACTCATAGTGAACCACTTGACGACAAGTCCACCAGACACAAAGCATAATCTCGCGTGGTTGCATAGGTCTTGCGCTGTGCGGGACAGTATTCTGGGGTGACAACCAATGTTTGGAACGCTTGGGTGTGTCATACAGGACCCACTTCTCATCACTGGTCAGCACCCGATTGAATATGGATGCGCTACGGTGGGGAAAAAGCAACGATAAACATGTTGCCACTCGTTGTTGCTTATGGACTTCCAACAGCATGTGAGGAACCCACCTGCTCAGCCTGTACGTCTTACCTAAGCGGTGCAGATGAAGTCTAACCGTTTCACTGGAAGTGTTGAATTGTCTGGAAAGTTCACCACACTGTTTGACTACTATCCTCCTCAATGGCCACCTGCAGGGCTTCGTCATCCAAGGACTGTGGTCGTCCTGTTCGAGCTTTATCACAGAGGGACAAATCGCCCGACCTGAATTTTTGAAACCAATGCCTTGCCATACATTCATTGACAGAACTATCCCCAAAAGCTTGGCATATCCGGCGACTTGATGCAGCGGCTGATAAGCCCACTTTGAAGTCATAAAGTAAACAACCCCGAACGAGCTCCTTCAATACGTCAATTTCGCTTCGCTACTGTACGAGTTCCGATTGATGAATATGAGCAGTGGACCTGCGTTTATAACAACTGTATTCCTACTCTCGACTGACGGTTTCCCAATCACGTCATGCACGAATTTGCATACTTATTCTTACTTCTTTTAATGGAAACGCGCAAACGACAAGAAGTTTTTTGTTTACCTTGTATTTTTAAAAAACTCTCTTTACGTAAAGTACCTGTAACATGTTAATCTAATTTAATAATAATTTAAGATATATTCTTTCATTTGTGTGTGTGGGGAATGGGATTCCATGAAAAAACGGTATCATTCAAAAGGTTCCGTGAGTTGAAAATGATTGCAGAGAGACCACTGTTCTACACAATACAGATTCATATTGTAATTCATATTTCGTCTTTTTTATTTTAGATTACATCGCCAAAAAGATTCAAAGTACTTGATGCAAATCAGCGATAGAGTTGGCAGAGGCAATATTAAAGAGCAATATGCTTATATTTACAGGTAGTTGATTTCTAATATATTTTTCTAAGCATTGCTTACAAAATCTTAAAAGCAAAGAGCTCTTTTTATAAAATGAAACATATCAGGCAGTTTCATTTGAATAGGATAAATCAAATAATATGAAAATTTGGCGTGGTTAAATATGAAGCAACTCTGAGAAAATTTTAACTTTTGTACTTTAAAGCAGTGTATAAAATTAGTTCTGAGTCTTTTTGGGTTAAAAATAATTTTCGCTTTTCAGGTTGTTGGTATACACAGCTCATACATTGTAAAAAAAGAAAATTATGAAACACAAAAAAGGCTACTCTTAAGTATTATACCGTCAACCCATTTCGCCAAATGAAAAGACATCGTCAGTTCAAAAAACTGTTGCCTAATGTTATCACTCTTATCACTGTATTCGAACATGCGCATGGATGGTTTCCTCTATTGGATGCATATTGCGGCACATGGCGATGCTCTTTGATTTGACGAAATTGATCAAAGGTATACTACGTAAATACTAAAAAAATATGTTAGTTAGTCTATTACGTTTTTTGCACTAAAATGGTCATCAAATTACGTCAAGAGACAATTTTTCAAACACGAATTCCTCGCTTTATAAAACCTAAGCGTTTTGACTTACAAAATAACCTTTCGTAGCTGAGGGATTTCGTTAAAATAGTGATTCAAACTACTGAAGTTAAATTAATCATAATCAACTAAATTATTATAAGCAGATGTAAAAGTAGGTACTTTACTTTGAAGAGGTGTCCTTTTTTAATGGAAAGTTCACCGTGAAGATAATCGCCACCTCTCTTAAGACGTTGCTATTTTGTAGCCATCAGTCATACACTTTTCCTTGAGGTGGTGTTCATCAAAGACCCATTTCCCGTCGGGAGCGAGTGACAGTTCAACGGTTAAGCAGTTTCTCTAGAGAAAGTATCCCAGGGTGGACATTCCAGCGCTGATGTTCTAAGGAAAGCCAACCTCTGACCTTCCTTGATCTAGCCGACGGTAAGGTGCCGGCGGAGTTCCCACGCCAGCCGCCGGTTTCAAAGTACACCGCCCGAAGGGGGACTTTGGACCAATAGAAGAATGGTTTCACCGAATACGTCTAAACAGAAGTGACTATACATCACGTGTCACTTTCGTGGGTGGGACGTATTCCCCATTTAAAGAGACTCTGGAATCGCGAGAATAGCCAGAGAGCGACATGAACACGGAGACATTACTCTAACTCCAACGGTCTCTCCAATTCCAACAGCCTTATCAGCATCTGCACCCCTGCACTTTTTCAGCTCGTTAAAACGCCGCCTTCATCAGGAGAAAATATTATTGTCTCAACAGCACTGCCTGTAATAGAACATTATCGTCCCGGGATTAACCCACGCGGCAGCTTCATTAAAACTAGCTTTTTAATACTGTTCAGTCATCAATATTTAGATGCAATGAAGTCACCATTCATAGGCATTACAATTTCGTACAATTTTTACTGAGTATGCACTACGTAACATTAAAAATGCCGAAAGCGTGCCCAGAAAATTGTGTAAATTTCGGGATAGGTTCCCCTTGTAGCATCCCACCGCTACCACCATTTTATTATTAGTATACTATTAGCTGTAGCATCGCGACCAGGTAGCGTTAATAGTCACATATCTAATTGTTAAAAAAATACTTTTATTTATGGGTAAATAATTATTATCGAGAAAACAATGTTATTACATCATTCAGTACTTTGCTGGGAAGAAAAAAATAAATAAAGTCCCGTTCAAAAGTTATTCAGGGTCACTCAGCCGTTGCGCCGCTTAACTTCTCCACTTTCATTCGTCGGGCATAGAAATCCAGAAGTCGACTACCACCGTCTATTGCTCCACTGAGGGCACTCGCCTCCACAATTTTTTTAGTCCAGCAAGATCAGTAACCGTGAGCAGCCAGAATTGTTCTTTTTTCTCCTCTCTTTCGTAAGACCAGGTAACGTGAGTCGTTCCTCTTGTTTTCTTTCTTTCACCCGAATCGATCCTTTTAAACTCCAAGGGCTGGTCACCTGCACGCCTTTCGCCATCTCTCATTGGTGGGACCCAAAATCTTGCACTCTGCCCCTCGGATTCACGGGCACCCCACTGGTGCTGACAGAACAAATGGACCTGGTACCTCTCGATCGCTCCCGCGACAAAGGCTTGTCTAACATCTGTACTGTAATTCACCTCGAAACTAGTTTTTCCTTGAAGTCTCCTTCTGCCACCCTCTGAGGCGTTAGTCTCCTATGTCAGAGAGGCTCCATCAATGAACACACAAACTGACTATGTCTAGTCTATTGTGTTTTCGGACACACTGGCATCGAAAGTCATTAAGTGGATAAAAGGATAATGATTTCAAAGCCATGTATTATGCCTCTGATACAAAAAGCGAGCCATCTGTGTTTTGATAGTCACACCATGTCCCAGTCGGTAAACTGAACCTCCATATGTCAATCTTGACATGTATAGAAGGGTGTAATTTCGATCAATGAGCCGACGTTACGACCTTAACGAGTAATGCGAATTATGTGAAATGAACGGATCTGCATTTGAGTAAAACATAACGGAAGGAACCTTTAAAATAAACAATATCCATACCATTTTTTATGACAGAAAAATTTCATTTCGAATTTTTTTCTTGCAACAGAGGACTCATGTAATAGCAGAGTTCCAGAAGACGTGGGTCATGGTAATGGACTGAGAAGAGCTGATTGATCCAAACATGAAATTTAAGCTGGCACTCACTTAAACGCGTCCATGGTGTGCTTAGCTGCTGTAAAGATGCTTAGAGTAAGGAAACATAACAAGTTTCAGAGGTGCTGATGTGGCCAGAGTAAAGTCAACTCGCGTGGATTGACTCACTCACAGTGGGAACGACTCAACAAGCTACTTCGGTCTCCTTTTTGTAACATGTGCAAGACAGCCTTGATACTCCTATATCGAGCAGAAAGGTTATCCGCCGAATGATTGGTGGTGGCCGGCAGCCCTCTGTTAAGAAGACTACCTCTGACCTCTCAACACAGACCCTTTGTAATGCTCCGGAGAAGAGCAAAGTAGATAACGTAACACAGGGCCATATTCTCAGACTAATCACACTTCTGTTTGCCCAACGATAATTATGTATACAAGCGTGTCACCGTGCTGACAAGTCCAATCTGGCCGCATCTGTGAAAAGCGCCATAACGCGAAAACGTGATATCATGGTTTGAGTTGCCATCGAGTATAATGGTAGGCCACGATTGGTTCCTTTTCTGGTTACTGTAATGGCCCAATGATATTTGTATTATATTCTGCAGCCAAAGTGTATCTTTTCTTCAAGAGGTGCACAATGTCATTTAGCAGTGGATAACATTCAATCAAACATTGCCTGCTACAGCCAACGTGTAAAAGATGTGCAAATGTTTCCCTGGCCCCCATTCTCCCCTAATTTTTCACCAATAGAGAACGCCTGGGACGTGGTTAGACACCCTTTGCATTCTCTTCTACTGCAGCGTTCAAAAGACGAAGTGTGGCAAATAGTTGACACAAAATTGACACCTTCCCTAAAGATAACGTCCATTCTCTGTACCTAAACGTGTTGCTTCGTGTATCACCCTCAACAGTGGTCTTACAACCTATTAAGGCAGCGATTCTCAAACTGAGGGGTGCGCCCTTAGGGGGCGTGTTACCCTAAGTCGGGGGTGCGAGCATATCGAAAAGTCGAGAATAAAAGATTATTTAAAAAATTATTAATTTAATGAAAGGAAGCAAAAAACCTAATACATTCTGACATAACAAAAAATAAAATACACATTTGCACTATTATAATATACTTATAAATATACGAGTACTGCACAATATGTATTTGATAATTAATTTATCAATACTAAATTAAGAACAAATTGAATAATTACTAGTGACTCTCATGGCCTTGTCCTGCAGAAATAAGTTTTCCAAAGGAAGGCTTAGTATAAGAAATTTACATTCTAATGTCCACTACTATATTTAGTCAAGAACTGAAAAAGGGATAGCATTAATGTACGCTTAGCGCCTATCCGGTATAGTAGTTAGTGACGCTGACTGCGGTGCCGTAGGGCTTGGGTTCGAATCCCGGAGAAGGCATGGATGTTTGTAAATGTATATTGCCCCTTAGCTGCATGGAAGTACTCTAAATAGCCGTCCAGCCGCAAGTCCTCTTGTGAGATTGGTGGGAGGCCCTTGCCCACCCCAGGTTGTTCTCACTCAAAATTGGGTTGGAACCGAGCCAAATCGTACTGAAACTTTGTATGGTGTTCAAAGCTAAGACTAAGGACAGGCATAAAAATCTAGCCCTTAGCTGCGATGAATTTTGTGGACCTTGATCTGATGTTACTGTCGATAGGTGACATAAGCAACAACAACACAACAACGCTTTGCGAAGAGACGGTCACACTAATGTCCACTAGAAATCCAAATGTGATTGATATAAGATATAAAGCAATAGAGACTAGACTATTTCTCTAATGACATTTGAACCCTTAGAAATGGATGAGTGAGGAAATAAATAATTAAAAATTATTTTCCAATTTAAAAATTAGAACGGTAAAGTAACACATAATACTTATTCTGTTACTTAAAAGAAAATTACTTGAAATACCTATAGTTTAAAAGTAACATATGCAAAATTTAATACTTATCTTGATAATTTGTACGGTTTATAATCAAGGTCGTATTGTAGATTTACCGTTGAAGTACTTTATTACACTGCATTCAATACATTTCTATTGTATGGGGGGCGATAAAGACTATGCTTGAAAACTGGGTCTACAGTATTGAAGGTTTGAGAAGCACTGCACTAAAAGGGAACGTTCTCGTTTTATGTTAAGAGTCAGTACCGGTTTATCCATTGGGTGCTTAGGGCTGGCGCCAAGGGGCCCGGGGTCGGGATAAGTTGGACTTAACCCGATTTTCTGGTCATAAATTTCAATCCTCCAGTGCTATGGGGCCAGTAGATCTTTTGCGCCCAGGGTCCAAAATGAGCTTAAATCGGTATTGTACTAATTAAAATTAATCATCACTTATGGTACGTTGCTGTCTCTCTTTATTTCCCGTGTATCTTCACTTTCTGCCCAGTGCTCCTTGGTGTTTCATTCACAATGTCATATAATGTACATCATAGAGATTCTCACAACTTTTGTGGTACCTCAATTACTCTTTCCCCGTCCTAACGCCTATTGTCGCCACATCTTGGTCATCCAGACTTATTACCCTCGAATAAAGCCTTATTTTCCACTGTAGAAGTAAGTTTGCCAACTGCTGCTGTTGTTTTTATCCCACTTGACCGACAGAAACATCTGGATCAAGTCCATGAACCAGTGCGTTTTTAAACAATCAAGAACTGTAGTTAGACTTGAGAGCAGCTGGCTCTTATGGCAACCAATACAAGCCAATATATCTGAAGGAGCGGCTTGGTTCACATTGAATTTCGGACAAGGAGGGTAAGCTTTAAGACCATCCACATGCCGTTGAGCTCGAATATGTCCACTTCGTAGTCTAGCAAGTTTGCCAACTTAGTACGTTTATCGCGCAATTTGGCAACGTTTACATTAGTTCGCGAAGTGGTAGATTCAACTAGGGCCTAGTCCAGTAAATAGTTTCCTGAATGGGTGTTGTTCATATTTAATTTTTTTTCCGAAAGGGAAGACAATTACTAAACTAAATTTGATAACAACCAAAACACAAAATGCCATTTGAAATTCTGTCTACTAGTATTTACAATTATGAACACATGTTCAAATAAGCAATATATATATTTATTACTATACTGATTAAAATAAACTCACAGATAACATTGCTCATTATTTCATTGTTTAAGGCATTTTCTTTTTCTTTTTTCTCCATAGGAATGATAAGTTTAAATTCCTGTCGGGTCACATCTTTCCCGATCATCTTGATGACTTCATGCGGCCTCCTTACATCGCCCACTTCGCCACTCCAACACTAAGTAAGAAACATAAATAGTTTCGAAACTGTGATTGTGAATTACACCTTGAGTAATTGGAAGGAAATTACACTGATATTTTTCTTTCTTTTCGAGAAAGGCTGAGAGGCTATGTCGCATTCTTGAGAAACATTCGAGCATGTTGCTAGTAACAAAAAAATCCCGTCGAGGAGAAAAGTCAAGAATGATTGAGGGTCTATCATCAGCGATAAAATAAATACATTTTTTGGTCCATATTTTCTAGATCCATACTTGGTATACGATGAGAGCTTGATTTAAAATTAATTCAAGCTTCCAAATTTGGTAGCAAGGGCCACCATGAAAGGTCCTTCACATTTGGGAACTTGCCGTGTCTGCAAAGCTTAGTTGCTAACATGCAGCCCATTAGGGGAAAAAATTTCAAGATATTGCATTTTTAAATTTTTAACATACTTAACCTTAAAGCTTACTCGACTTGAAAGCCATATATTGGCAACCTTTGAAAAGAAAAGACATAAATAATCCCTGAATGACTCTCTTCTAGAAGGCAATGTATTATTGAGATTATTTTAAGGAGAGAGATATTACCAAAAATTCATTTTTCAAACTACTGAAATTGAGTTTTTGTTACATTCCTATAGAATAAAACAAATATTTCAAATCAAGCACGTTTGAGAATGCTGATTCTTTCACGTGATAAATGATTTTCTTGTAATTCTTTTTTTAAATTTAAAAAACGTTTACACAGTTTCAAAAAACTGTTGCAGTTTTGCTTCGGGCCGTAAAAAAAGTACTAAATCATTGAATCCATGTTCATAATATCAGAAGTTTCTATTATTATCTCCTTAACTAATTTGCCCGTACATCGTACGGGCTACTGGAAGCTAGTCACAACCAGGTTGTCCATACGTTGTACGGGCACTGACACTTTCTTCTTCATATCTTTGATTTGCATCTATTTTTATATAATTCTTACAGAGAGATTATTAGTGTTAGTGTTTTTAAGAGATGCAGCTTGTCCCTAGTATTGAAATGCTTCTCATTCGAGATTTTCTTTGTGGCGAAGGCGGGAATTTTGCAATGAAGGCAGGAATTTATATTTTTGAAAATATTCGATGAAGAACAGGTATTGGTAAGGCAATGTACAATTTGTTGCTTGATAAGAAATGAAAATTGAAAGATAATCCAAAAAGCCGATATTATCTCTGTCATCATTTCAATATGTAAGACTTAATATTAAGAACCCTACTTTTGAATTTGTGTGCATTTACACTGGTGTATAAAACTTAAGCAACAATGTAAATTTTAAGCAGATAGCCAAGCAATTGCAGAAAATTGGGATCAGTAGAATGAACACGCCATTTAGTAGAAAAGTGATGCGCATGCAAATGTCGGGAACAAAACATGAAAGGAGATATTAGTGTATGCAAAACATGTGCGGTCGGCGCTCGCAGTTCAAGGTTATAATAAAAGGAAGATCGGAATCTCAATTAAAGACATTCGTTGCAAGTGCAAGTGAGGATTTTGGAAAAATGGCAAGAAAAATTACCTGGATGACTTCACACTCGGAAGCAGGATCAGAAAGCTGAAGGAGAAGCATAGTTTGGCCAGTGTAGCTGAAAGGTTCGGAATCAACAAAAGTGTCATTTCGCGGACTTGAAAAGTTTTCCAAACCATAGGTAGAGCTGTTATAAAGGTTGGTGGTGGCCACTCTTGGAAAACAACTGCATTGGATTACCGATATATTGCCCTGAAGGCAAAAAGAACCCTATAGCAGTTAGCAAGCGCCATTGCTCAGCAACTGCGTACAGCAACAGGGCTTCAAATATAGCAGTTTACAACAGTCAGATGCCTTCACAAAGAGGGCTTATTCACTCACCGTCCTAAATGCTGCATCCCTTTTAAAGTTGGCCATCGGTGGCACCTTTTAGAGTAATGCAAGGAGCACAAAAACTGGAACATCTCCTCAATGGAGTCGTGTCCTTTTTTCTTATGAGAGTTGTTTAAGCGCTATAAGTGTTTCTCAACGCTACTTGATTTGGAGAGAGGTCGGGACATGGTTTTAACCCAATAACATCACGGAAAGAGACCGTTACTGTGGTCCTGGAGTTGTCGTCTAGGAAAGCATTATGTTGAATTGGCGGATTGAGCTCCACATTTTCGACAAAAGTTCTGTAACTGGAGGTTGCTATATTGTAAAGAGTGATTTTTCCCCGATTGCGTCTGTCCCAAGGTGCTATTGGAACAGACTTCGCTTTTATGGATGACAATGCACGGTCACACCGGACTGCTAATGTTTAGTATCTGCTGGAAAGTGAGGATATCACTCCATTGGATTGGCCATCGTTTTGTTCTGATTTAATTCCCATAGAACATGTGTGAGATGTTTTAGAGAGACACCTTGCGACACGATTACATCCTTAAGGGAACGCTCAACAACTGAAACAGATGCTGATTGAGGAAGGGGCACTCTTACCTCAAGAACTGGTGGACAATATGGTGTTGAGCGTGAAAAGGTGGTACGAATCAACCATTGCAGTAAGGGATGTGGGCACATCCCACACTAAGAAATATCTTCTTTTTCTTCTTCTTAGACAGACAATCATGAGTAACGATTCTTTGAGTTCAATAAAGCCTTTATTGTTTGATTCCATACCATATGTACAGTATTCATTTTTGCGCCACTATATTTTCGTCATCGCTTAAGTACGAAATGCTGCCTGTCATTTCTGAATTTCATGTCTCTCAGATGATTTCTCGTAGAGTTATGACAAAAACCCCCTTTACTTAAGTTTTAAACACCACAGTGTTTATATATACACTTACACACAAAATCCTCAACCATTTGAAAAAAATGGCTGAAATACGAAATTTTCTTGTAAGTATGAGAGAAATTCTCTTAAGATATATGAAACATTCTTCATAGCTGGCAAAGTGTACTTATAAAAAGCAAACATTTTGGGTTATTTCTGCATTCCACAATTATAAAATTTTAAAAAAATATATTGTGATAACTTTAAAATTGAAAATTAAAATAAAATTCTTTCATTTTCGCATTCTGTTAAGTATTATGCTTAGTTATACACAATTAAAAAAAAATCCTCTTTTAGAATATTTTGGGCAAGAAATTGACCTTATGGGGTTGACCTTCAGTTAATAAAGTAAGACACATGACAATCGAACTAAGAAAAAGGAATCCCTTCGTTCTATTTTAAAAAAATATTTTTTCTTTTTAAATCTCAAATAAACTCTTTAATACATGCATCAGGCAGAAAAAATGCTTCCTTCAGGAAGTTCAAATTCCATAGATAAAGCCCAAGGATGCATCAGACTTTTCGTCATGTGTGTACTTGAAAGTTTTTAAATTCAACAAAAAAATGGGGTAAGGATTTCTTGAGGTTTGCGTGAGAATCGTTTTTATTTGATATTTAAATTTTGTTCTTTATTTTGATTCATTCTGTTTCTTTTTCGTTCTTTCATCCAGTGATCCCACATTTATTTTGTAGAAATATGTATGCAAATAGGCTAAGAACAGAAAAGAACTGCATCATCTACTTTAATGCAAACATCACAAAAAAATGCAGACGAATCGTACGATTCATGTTGTAAACTAAAAAGATTAAAGTTGAGAATTGTACTTTTCTAATGAGTTTTATGATACAACAATAATTTTCTTCTATTGTTCTGTGAACTGTCATCAGTTAATTTATGTCAAATCGAGGCCTATTTTCGTTATATATCTGTAGTTGATTGTATACGTTAATTATTTGTTCAAATAAAAATACCGTGCACAGTATTTCAAATCAAGCAAATTTGAAAGTTTTATATATAAATATTTTTTTTTTCATATAATAATTTCTTTATTAAATATATCTTAGTCTGAGGATTTTATGATTCTAAGACCACTTAAATTAAATAATCTAAAGATGAACTAACACGTTGTTGTTGTGTTGTGTTGTTGCTAATGCCACCTGTCTGACGCAGTCAGATTGAGGCCCACGAAATTCATCATGGCAATGGGCTAGAGACACGTCTGTCATTAGCCTAAGCTTTGAGCCCATGAAGGTGACAGCACGATTTTGCTCACGATGGATGGCAACACCAATCGGATCCACAGATTTAACGAGCACGTTTTTCGTTTTTACTCGGCGAGTATTTGGTGGCATTGGGCATCGAACCCAGGTCTTCCGGTATGGCGTCCGATGCTCTAGCCCCTAGGTTACCCACGGTATGATGGTATAAATATTTAGAACTATATGAAGACGGAGAAAAAAGAATTTGAATTCATTTTGTAATATCTTTATAAAAAGTACAGTTGTTGGTAATACACGATACACCATTTAGACACACACAGAATTACAGCTGAATTTTTTCTCTGAGAAAGAAAGTTTAGTATGAGCAAATGAAGGACAGCACCAGTCAACTGAATTAGCATAAACTGCTATCATTCGTCAACACTACCATCAAACGCTATGTCAATTTATCAGGAATTTTTATTAATATACTAGATATAATAAGCCCTTATACTCTATTTTTAGCTTTTCTATTATATACATATACACACAAATTTCAAACTATATCCTTTATTTACAGTTACAGAAACAGTTATCAGTTTCATATTATTGTAAGCTATTACAGTCGGACTCCGATTTAGCGAGTTCACCGGGACCGTACATTCCGTTCGTTAAATTTGGGTTATTCCTTATATCGAGGTCCAAACAAATACAAAATTTTCGCACTTACCTTTTGGAAATTCTATAATAAGCACTACACAAAAATATCTATAGTTAGAAATTACACATTTTTATTTAGCACCCAACAATACTAATAGTGAAATCTTACGCACCGGTTAATTGGAAACTTTAAAATGCTGACTAATAGATGTTTGAAAATCTTTTTGATTCCTGACTGAAAATAATTTTTTCGCTCGAATTTATGCAGAGAACAAATATATTGCGTCATTTACATCCTGCTGCATGAGGTATGTTTTTTTTCAGTTTCCAAAACAATGTGACTCATTAGAAAAAAGTAACAGTTTTGAGAAGAGTTTGATTATCAATTTTCTGCATTAGAATCGCTCTTCATTGGCTCCGACAAATATATAGTTTCCTGAATTTCAGTTGCACAGATAAGCAGTCCGTCATCAAATGGAAAAAAAAAATCGTTGAAATCTTAAAATATCCCTTGCGTTGTGAAGTTGGATGAGATAAAAGAGTTTCCTGTAATATTCAAAACTCACACGATAGGAGGAGCTCTGGAATCATCTGGACCCTTTCCCATCGAAATTTGCTACTTACAAGAAAAATCTTTTATTCCATTCCGGACAAAAATGACAATTTGAGCTAATAAAAAATAAAAGCTAATAAAAACATTTTTAGACTTATAATAATTCATTTATTCGGGGTTTATTATTCATTAAATAGGTGGGTTTGGCCTTTTTTAATCTGCAAAAGAGAACAATTCTTTAAATCGAGAAATTCGTTAATTTGGGGTTCGTTAAAATGGGATACGACTGTATTTACATACTCAAGCAAATATACGAGATACGTCTTTTTTAAAAAACTGAAATACAACGTAAAAAAGACAAAAGCTAGGAAAAAATGAATTTATTACCAAAAGTTGGAATAGATACGGTTACTTTTCAACATATCGCCTTGAAGTAATTTTTATTCGAGAGATGAACTTTCGTATGTTCTTTTCAAAGTATATTGCTGTCAGTGATATGCGAAGGACCCGAAACTTGTTTTGTAGCTCCTTATTGGTCTGGAAGCTTTAAATACAAACCAGGTCTTCGATCTCGGGAACAGATGCAAATCAGTCTGAATTAAGTCACAGCAATATCCCAAATGCTCAAACACGCCCCGTTTAAACTTCTCCAGGACTCCTGCTTCCATTCATTCAAGATATCATCAATCAAAATATTTCCACCGTATACTTGGTTGATTCTTTGTTGAATTTTCGCTACTCTATTCCCTTCTACTCGAAAAAATACCTATACTACCTATTTCTTTCTACACCACGCAACTCGTACTAGATAGGATCATCATTTGTCAGTTTACCATTTGCACAGTTCAAGTATACATATCGGCAGTCCGCTGAAATTTGAGAGTTGGAGCAGAAGTTATGGTTTATGCATAATGGTTTAGTATAGTAGATATTGAAAAAAAAAATTAAAACTCACATACACATCATAGTGAGTGAATGAATGTGGGGTTTATTGGCGTAAGAGCCGATTTCGGCTATACTGCACCAAAAATGTGTTTAAACTTTCAGGATAATTTTAAAAGCATAGTTAAAAAATTTAAATCACCCCTTATCTGCAGCACTAACCCTACAGCAATGTCTATCCGGGGACACCGAAGAGACTTATCACCAGCCGATTGGCTCACTCCTGCCACCCGTCTACAGCGAAGCGTGGGCCAAAGGGAACGCAAAGGTATCCCCAGGGCACCATTTTCCTCCTTACGGGGCGTCGCACTAGGCAAACATGTGGGTCGGAAAACCAACGGTGTTAGAAAAAAGATAAGTAATAATACGAATATCGAAATAAATAGTCGAAAAAAATTAAGAAAAGATTAAACTAATTAAATGTAATACAAAATAAATACAAAAATATGTTATTAATAACAAATAATGGGTTCTAATAAAAACAAAATCAATAATTGTATACGGGTACATTTCGAAAGAGTATGTAGTTTAGACGTGAAAGGAACAAAAAGGGAAAATTTGAATGACAAGAAAAGAAGGTCAAAAATAGAGAAGGATCACTAGGGTACGCCGGGGTCGTGACACCCGTGTTTACCAAAGACAGCTAACCCCTTGGGAAAAGAAAAAGATCCCCAGGGCACCTCGGGATTGTGACACCCATACTCACCTAAAGAAGGTAAACCTGCCGAGGGGCATACATATAATAAGCCCACTTAAAATATTATGGTTTTAAAATGAGGGATTGAATTTTTGAGATTTCGGGTTCTATGATGTTAGAGGAATGATTTGGTTTTAAACTTATTTCTCTCTTATCAGTATATTTTTAAATTATAATTCTCTCCTGTAAGTATTTTCTACACTAAAAATTTATTTGTTTCCCGATTCGTCTAGGAGACTTGGACTCCATGGTGTTTATTGGAATCCACACTCAACCGAAGTACGCCGCCAACGAGACGAGTGCTTTGGCGAAAGTCTACGATTATGCTGTCAAGACATTTAAACAAGAGGTAAGTTCATTTCACCTGAACTTTTAAAAATCTTCTAAGTAAAATGTTTCCTATTCACAGAATACTTCCAATAAATATAGAAATCTAATTACATAAATAGACCAATCTAAAATTCAAAAGAAAAATATTTAAAAAAACAACTAATTTGTCATCAAAAATGAGTTTATAATTTCTTAGAAATCGTTCTGGTTCAAATCATCGACTTAGTTCGATGACGATAAAATTATTGATTGATAGTTTATTAACGTCCTTGAAGCTAGACGAGGTTTTTTTGTAACAGACCTCTTTATTTGAAAACCACGGTCAAGTGATAACACCCGAACTGGCAACCCCCTCTACTACAACTTCCACATCCCTCCAGCATGAGGACTTGAGTCTCAACGGATTTGGAGTGCATAAATTTGAACAATTTTGCCCTAAATCACTTAACAGACCAGTACATGCTGAATGGAATTTAAGGTTAAAAATCTTGGTGTGACAAGATGTAAGAGTTAACAGAGCCAGTGATATGTCAATTCAGATATCATACTCGATCATGGCTCAGAATCACGAGTATATTGCAACTGGTCTTTGTGAATTTTATGATCTGTGCTAATTTACAATACTTAGTGCTTTTTTAGAAGTTTGCTTTTTGAATTTGTTGTATAGAAACTTGCCTAAGATATAATATTTGACTATTGAATTAATCTTATAATATTGGATCAGCTTTTTGAAATTATTTTACATCTTAGAACAACAAAAAAGCTTTACTGAAGGCAAATATATCATTCTAACCCATAAGAAGGGAGTGAAAATGCATTTGGATAATTTCATATTCTAGAGTTTTTCGCATTACGCTACTTATCGATTTAGTTCTGATTAATGCTGTTTTTGATAAATGGTTACGAACCTGATGAAACTCGAAACACAATTCTAGATAGAAAAAAACTCGAAATTTCATATAGTTACAAGGTGAAGTAACTTGTATATCCATTTACACCTTGTGTCCTTAAAAATTAGAAACGTTTCATAAATACGCAATTTATAATCTAACACATAGAGTAAATAACACATATATACAAACGCAGTTTAGGAGGAGAAACCTAGAATATTATTTATTTATCAAATTCCTGGCCATTGACCATCAGGTCACTAGGCAACAGCTTTCCAAGATTTTGTTACAATATAGTCCAAACTCTTAAGTGCAGAGCACACGTCAAGATGAGCAGCGTCCATGACTTGTCCAGAGGCACACAAAACACAAAAAGGGGATTCAATCAGGTTAAAACTGAACAAATGAGCACAAAGGCAGTCGGGTCCAGTCACCAATCTAAACTCAGCCACAGCAGCAGCATGAGGAGAGTCCGAGACACAGTTAGGTTTTAATAGCACTCCCCATGATTTATTTTTGCAGCACTGACGGCAGCATCTCGAAAGCATTTTTTATAAATCCTATCAATTTCGATTTTTGCCGATTGAAAAAGCAAATCTCTAGTAGATCTTTGGAGAATATTCGTGCCTCATTTTGCTAAAAGGTCTGCCATTTCATTTCCCCAAAGGTCACAATGGGAAGGCACCCACTGGAAGACAACCTTTGTTGGAATTCTCCTCAGCAGCTCCCTGCAACTCTGGACTCGGAAACTTTGTGTGTCTTGGTTACTTAACAAAGCCTTATGGGCAGAACTTTAATCTGATAATATTACAGCCTTATCAGGAGGGGAGAGATGAACAGAAAGTTGATGAAGGACCAAATGAATGGCCTCGATTTTGCAGCCATAATGAGTCGTATGAGAGCGAACATGCAAGTAGAATGAAAAAAATATCACAGAAAACTCCAGCACCAGCGTGAAATCCAAAAGGGAACCCATATGTGTAGATATGAAGCCCCTCATCAGGGGGATAGCGGGTATAAATGGTTTCCAAAGCGATGGCACGATGTGGCAAAGGTTATTTTTCCTCACGTTCAAAGTCAAATCCAATCTGACATCAAGAACCATAAACTCCAGTGGATTTATGGGAGATAATAGTTTATAGTCCTTGTCATTAATAACATTATATTGCGCAATCTCCCGGACGCACTGAAGGAAACCCTTCTGAGTCTTTAGATTACGTGATCTGTTAAAGTCATATTCACGCCAAAGGGAAATATTTGGGAGTCTAATAAGTCTGTTATAATGGATAGCTGCATTCCTCCAAATCAGGTTAGTCGTTGGCTGTAGGTCACAAAGTGAATGCATAGCTAGTACAGGAGTAGTTTTAACATCTCCACTAATCAAGCGTAAGGCCTGGTTTTGGAAAACATCAAGTATTCTCAAGACTTTATTCGAAGCAGAAACCAGCACCTCCTTACAATAATTTAAAACTGGCTGGACATAGATCTTATAAGTAATGTTAAGGGTATCTCTGCCACATCCCCATTTAGCACCAGCTAGTCTTTTAAGAATGGAGAGACTCTTCCTAGATTTTGAGATGACGTGTTCAACATGCTTGATCCATTTCAATTTGTTACTGGAGATGCAGCCCACAGATATGCTAAAAAATCATTATGCTGCAAAATAGAGCCTCTATAAGCAAGGTTAGCAGTGAAAGGTTGTCTATTTAAGGGGAAATACTGACTAGTAGTCTTCTCTAAGTTTATAGTCATATTATTCTCCAAACACCAGGCCTCCAGTCTCTCAAGAGACTTATTCAGGACAGTATTTAGCTCGGACTGTTCTTCTTTAGATGCACAGCATCAAACAGAAAGATCGTCTGCAAAAAGGGCGGCATTCATCAGACCATCAGAAG
Organism: Trichonephila clavata; assembly: GCA_019973975.1. Taxonomy (NCBI): domain Eukaryota; kingdom Metazoa; phylum Arthropoda; class Arachnida; order Araneae; family Nephilidae; genus Trichonephila; species Trichonephila clavata. Next base: position 150,359 of record BMAO01014478.1, on the reverse strand, counting down.
TCAAAATACTTGGAAGATCATTGAAAAAGATATAAGTATAGGTACAATTATCGCCCTTTTCCAAATTGCTGGAACACCAGTGTTCCAACTGTAGTTGTGGAGCTCTAGTAGTACAGAGAGTGCATTGCTGCCAAAGTGTTTCAGGAATTCTGGATGGAAATTATCTGAACCCGGGCTCTTGCCACTCTTAACGCGTTTAACAGCCTGTATAAGTTCAACCGTACTTAAGTTTTTTATAAAAACTCTCGTGTCCAAAATTTAAGGAAGAAGCGGAGTGACGGAGTTCCTGTCTAATAAACTTCTTTCCTCAAGCGTTATATAGAAGAATAAAAGGAATTATAAAGGCGTTTAGAAATATCTCTGCCATAAGTTAAACCACGGCTACAAATTTCAATAGTTCTCTAGTCGATGTTATCTTATTGTTCAATAACTTGTTCACATAGTTGTAAACGTTTTTGCCATCTTTCCTATAATCAATTTTAGAAATGAAATTATTGAAGCCAATTTCTATTAGCAGAAAGAATTTCTTTACGAAGGATAGCAACATACTTTCTCCAATATTGAATATTCTCGGGCCTTTTGAAATGTTCCGCAGTAGTCCGAGCCATAAGAGATTTTCATTCCAGAAAGGTTTAAATTCAAATTGCTTGCTTCTTGGTATCAATTTTTTTGCGGTACCAAAAGTAATTTTTGTAAACCTAGAAAAAGCGTAATCAGTACTCTCGCCTGCTTCACAGAAACTAGAAGAAGAACCGAAAATAGATTCAAGATCTAGAGTAAAGACATTCCAATTAGTTTTAGTAAAGTTCCATCTGTGCCAGACAGAATTCCTGAGAGATTTCTTAGTGTTAAAGTTGAAAGTAGTTACAATCATGCGGTGGCCAGAACCAGGATCGTAAATTACTTCCCTCTCTGTGACATCGGAAATGTCTGCAGAGGTAAGAGTCAAGTCTGGATTAGTTCCAGTACCGTTACAGTATAGATAGGTTGGGATGTGTTGGATTCATTATACAAACGCTCCAATTTATCAGAATTCAAAAGATTTTCCATCACCAATCCAGCAGAATTTTTATCTTTATAATTCCATAGTTGGCTATGGGCATTGAAGTCGACACAAAGAATAGTTTTACTGGAGATAGTCAGGAGGCCAAAGTAAAGTTTGGTGTTACCGGGTGGCCTGTAACAACCATAAATTATAAAATGTTTCTTCCCTTTCCACACATCCAATTTTACTATTTCAGCTCCGTTGTTTGAGGAGAAATAACTTATTTCATGGAAGTCAGAAATCAAGCCTTTCCTTACACCAACCAAAATACCACTGGTGATTCCTCTCAATTTAGGAAGAATTTTAAAATAATAAGATCCAAAGTGTGGTATTTCAATGATTCATGAAATAAATCAGCTTCGACAATTAATAAAGATATCAATATCGTGTTTCGAATAATCAGCAACTGATTTCTTTTTTCATGAGAAATACCACCAGCGTTCCACTGGAGAACTCTCAAAAGTCGCAATTTCTTAAAAGGAAGGTTGGCACTTGAATTCGAATGCATTGCAAAAGAAGATTTGTAGAGTGGCAGTCACTATAGCAGATTTAGCGTTATCCAGGATGCACCACGAAGAGTCCTGCTACGTTACATCCCGAAACCTACATTTACATTTTTTACACCAGGACAAATAGTCTCATTCAGAAAGAAATGTGGTAGCATTGTAACGGTACCGCGTCTATCTTTTTTTCGAACTCCAAGGGCTCCGTACTATCAAGACTGTGACTCGAACCTTACATGACACATAACACTAACATATAATTACAAATACAATGGATCTATTGACAATTTATTGATTATTAGGTCAACTCAAGGAGTGAGAGGAAGATCATTATCTAACTAAATAATCCAAATATACTTATTTGCAAGCACCAAAAGATTCAGACATGTCACACTGTGAACAAATTGATGACAATTGCGATGGTGCAAACACTGAGATTCTCACGAGGACTGTGATTCCAGTAAATCCATACATGCCAGAACAATACAGCATGCATGAGACAAATTATTGTTGATTATCATGAATTTAATATTATATCGACGGGATCACACTGCAAATATTCATTTGGCAATCCTTTATTAAAGTACTAAAAACTGTTAGCAGCTACATCATACAGAATATTCAGAATCAGACCATCATCCCTCGAGGGTTTCTTTTTTGCGTATAACCAAATATCATAGGAAAGAAAAAAATAACGTGTTCATAGGAATGTTGCAACTGTATCCTAGATAGGCGAGAAAGTTTTTCCTTTCTTGAGGATTCCATAATTGCATTGGCTCAAGCCGATGGAAGAGTACGGGTATGTCACAAACTCTATGAAGCTATCAATTCTTCCTACTTTTAGGATGCTCTTTTGAGTAGCATGGGTGACATTCTCATTTGAGAACAATTTGATTGAACTGAAAGGGGATTTCTAGAACGTGTGGCATCATCCTTCACTGGTCAATGTTGCGGCGATGTACTTAGTGACCGTGTGCTCCCTGTTTGTAGGTCTTCAGTATTCAGGGGAGATCGAATCTTTCTACTAGAACATCTTTTCTGATCTTTCAACACCCGAATGTTTCGCTAAACAGTCTATAGATACGATATTATTTCCAATTCACTTGATCTCGATCTCATCGAACGTATTTGAGATCCCGTCGAGAGAAATGCTTATCCCTTTTATACCATCACCCCTAAGATCTGACTATTCTACTATAAGGGTTCTGTACTCACGAGTTCAAGACTCGAAAAAGACATGACACTAAGAGCACATTCGGCATGACACAAAATGCTAAGAAATGACCACAAACATGAGAGAAAGAGATCGAAGTACACACCAAACGCCACAATGTACGAAAAGGTGATCTGTTGAACTTTCAACACTAAATAATTGATGTGAAGTTATCTGTAAACATCAAAAAAATTCCAGGCTTTGTAATACTGCGTTTAAAAAAAAACAAATAATGTTCTTCTCTGTGGAGCAGACTAATCGAATCCAAACCACAACGAAATCCTGGTCAGTATCTCATTATATTAATTACTTTAATCAAATATAAACGGAATTGTGTTATATGTAACTGATAAGAATTCGTAATTTCTCATCCTGTTCGTTTAATTTCGCACTCAAAAATATCATAGTTTAACTTTCAGTAAAACTTTAAAGTAAAAAACCACAAGTTAATTTTGAGAAGGAAACTTATGGGATATATCTCGTTCCATTATGTGGTCATAAGATGCTCTCCATGATATAATAAAATCAGAATGTAATATTAACTTAGGAGCATTTTTATATCTAAAAAAAAGTTTTTCGAGTTCGCGCCTAATTTTTCAAATAGCACGAAGGAAGACTTATAAAATAACCCCTAGTCCTTCCATTTGATACATTTGATATTAACATTCTTCCTAATTTACTAACATCATAATTTCCTATTCTACAACTTATAAATATTCCATTCTATTGTCCCTTTCTTTTTTTTATACGGAGTTTATATCATGAATTAATAAATGACCTTTACTGTGGAAAGTATAGTTCAGGTCTTCACTTTGAGGAGATGAGAAAAGTAAGGCTCCAGAATAATATTCGTGTGCTTCAATTAATCATTATTTGTAGCAACATTTATAAATCGTGCAGATCTTGTAAAATAAAAGGACATTCCCGAAATAGGTTCCTTAAGGTATCCGACTGGTTGTGACAACTTTAAAAAAAATGGAGATATGGGGATTTTTTCCTTATTTTTAGATAGTACATTTTAAGAAAAATATACTAAAATTAAGAAGGGAAAAAGAAATTATTACTAAAATGAGAAAAAATAGGTAACAATTGACAAAAAATAGCATAAACGTGGCCCATTCTGTACCAAAAGTTTTGAACAAATTTTCAATTTCTTCAATCTAATGTGTTGCTATATTATTCAATTTTGAAATGACCTTCAGAATAAGAGATATTTTCATTTTTACAAAAACTAGAGCACTTTATCTCGGTTACTATATGAAAATGCTTAAAAAAACAGTGATAATATTCACATAAGGGAATGTAAATTTTGTAATAAAACAGTGATTGATACATCTGAAGGTTAAAGCACTTCTACTATTACACAGAACTTACAGAAAAAATTTCACACACACACAGTTGATTATATTCAAAATTTTTTTAGCAATCGCTGGCCCATTTGAGTATTTAAAAAACACAATTCGAGTAAAACGCGTTTTAAATTATGACATCTTGGTTAAAGTAATGGCATCTGCTTTTACTAAAACACTTGTAGTTTTTGTTCTAGTGAACGGAAAATAATAAACTTGGTATTTTTATAAAGCTAATAAGATGGCGTATAAAATAAAACCATAAACAAAACTTGTCAATTTTCGGCAAAATTCACAATTTTAGGGTAGTCGGATACCTTAAAATGAATTCAAATACTCATTTGTAAGATAGAACTTACCTGTAACTCAATTTTCAAAAAATGTCAAAATGATAACTGAGTGCATTGACATTCAAACGCACATCAGTGTTCCTAATCCCGTTTCAAGCATCTAATTAACTGTTTTCCAGAACGTCATGCTGATGGGTGACATGAACGCTGCTTGCGCCAACGTCCGCATCTCCGATTGGGACAGCATCGAGCTGTGGAAGAGACCAGAATTCACTTGGCTCATCACTCACGACTACGATACCACACTGTCCGTCAACTGCTGCCCCTACGACAGGTACATTCTGCATATTTGAAACTGGAAACATTTACTTATTGGCTTCTAATATTAAAATTGCTTGTTATTAGAATCCAATCCCTTTTCTAATAAGGAGAGGGGCAAATCTTTTCATTTCTTCACAGCATAGTGCGAAGTGAAGCTGATGTACAATTGTTAAGCACACTGGGAGAAATTAAATATTCGGAGCTTATTACAATTAAATGAAATACAACAGCTAACATCAAAATTTCAGATCCTTCCATCTACAAAGTGCATTAAAAAATTCTGCGAATGGTCGCATAAAGCAATTGAACGAAGAGATAAAATAGCCTTTAGTGACAATATACTTTTGATATCGATTGCAAAGCCAGAAAACGCTTCTTGCGGTATCGGCCGAAAAGCAATTGATGCACTGTTCTGCGCAATGTTGGAAAAGCGTAGGTCTTTCAATACTCTGATGTGGGGGGGGGACAAGAAGTATGCAAGTGCTACATCTGGAGAATATGGAGGATGTTCAACAATTGTCATCTGTCGTGTAACGAGGAAGGGCCACACGTGGATTGCAGTGTGAACCCGGGTGTGCCCAAAACTGCTAAAACTCAAAACTCCCTCGTAGGATTCCAATTTTACGATTGTATCTACGGGTACAAATTCAGAAGGTATCGATTCATTACTGATGAAAAAAAGGCGATCAACATCATCTTAATCCTGGATTTGGTCAGTTGAAATTTTTGTGAGAGGGAACGACAATGAGCACAATTCTATGGACTGTCGCTTGATCTCCGGATCGTACTAGTCTCACTCCTATTCATCTACAATAATGATTGTTTCCAAGATTCATACGCTTCGATTTCCGGTGTTGCTTTTGTTCCTCAGACAACTTACCAAATTGTATAAAAAAAGTTACAAGACGAATAAAAAATATTTATCCACAATAGACAGAAAATAAAAAAGGAAATTAAGAGGCATACTTGCCTATCCTTTTCAACATAATCACCTAGTCTATGTAGGCATTTATCAGAACACAGAACCAGCTTGCTTAACCCATCTTGGTAAAAATCAGGTCCCTGTCCATTTAGCCAGGCCTCGGCGGATGTTTTCACAGCACTTTTTGAAGAGAACGGTCTGCCGAATAAGTGCTCCTTCAACCTCGGAAACAGGATATAGTCACTGGATGCCAAATCTGGGTTGCACGGGTGGTGACTCTAAATTTCCCAACTGAACCGTCGCAACAACTCCTGCGTTACTTGAGCAATATGGGGCCTAGCATTGTCATGCAGGAGGATAACACCTCCACTCAACATTGCATAACGCATGTGGAAACCAGCGGGCACTCATCTTGGAATATCGCAGCACATCAGAAACGATACGTTGCACGCTACAGTCCCAGCTCTGACGAGATTTCCCGCAGAGTTATCTGTCGATTAATTTGAATCATTTCTTCAACACGTACCATGTTGATTTCTATCATTGAGGAACTTGGCCGACCGTTCAAGGCCATATTGCGGGTTTAGGCATCCTGTGTGCCTGATTGAAAAGAATGATACCATTTCGCTACATGTTGTCTGCTCATTGCTTTTTCCCTATAAACACCGATTTGACTGTGCATGTAAAATGCGGATGCATTCTTTGCCCATGAAAATCGGATCACGGCTCGCACTTCCAAACGAGACCAATTTTTTAAGCACCTTGCTATTTCAATCGTCCTCAATCCTCTGGGAACTTTCACTACCCACCCGCACACCAGCTGTATGACAAGTAGCGCCATCTGTCTCCACTTTGGGGGAAAAATTTCTCCACAATATGTAGTTTTCAAATGCTGCGGCTTGCAACCATTTTTTGGATTCCCCCTCGTATGTGGTACAAACCGGGCACAGACCTTACGATTTTGCAAATGCTCATTAACAATGGGGCTCACACTTTCTGGGCTTATTTTCAATTATTTGGCTCTCTTTATAGAAAATCTCCAATCTCCCTTCACATTCTATTGATACTGTCTGGAGTTGGGCTCCTTGATGGTCGATCTGAACGCGGCTCATCGACATTTGCCTTTTTTCCTCTAAAGCGCTTAAGCCACACAAAAAAGCACCTTTCGGTCATTGCTTCCTCTCCGTACTTATAACTAATATTTTATGTTACTCCACGCCATTTTTGCCTAATTGTAAACAAGTCTATTGCTCATGTGTTGCTTCCTTTCGTGATGACTCACCTTCTCTCACTTACTTTTCACGCCTAACGGGACACATACGTCCCAAGCAAATTACAAAAAATCCTCTTGGGACAGAAACGCTTCTGTGTCTAATTGGAGACTTTCACACCAGTCTGCCAGTACATTTAAAGGTATTCACAGAACATAGATGATGCTATGTTTTGTTATTATTCACAGAACATAGATGGTACTATCGTACATAATGCAATTCCCGCGTTTTTGAAGAGTTGTAGTAGCTCATTCCATACTGTACGAACGTAAGGAGCTTAGTTTTGGAAAATACTGCCTATTTTAGATTAAATTTTGATTGATCCATAAATCTAAGGCCAGATAAGTTACTCCCGCAGCGGATTATCTCTAATAAACTGGTAAGTGGCTAGGTATTACTTTCGTTTTGATTATCGGGACATATATGTCCCTCTCGTGGGAACACATTGTCCCAATAGTCTTATTGGATAATTTCTCTTGATATCATATTTTTCGGTTACTTTTAAAATAGTTGCTTACTATTTTTGAGAGCTGGCTTGATTCAAAGGAAATGATGATGCTAAGAAATTGCCACGAAGCTAAATACGCAAAAGTAAATCGCATCGTGAAAGGTGGAAGCAAAGAAGAATTTGAGTGCCCTGTGGAAATCGAATGCTACTACAAAATCATAGGAGGTGTAGACCCTGCAAACCAAATGGCAAATGTCTATAAATTAGATCGAAAATCTTGCAAGTGGTGGAGAAAAGTATTTTTTCGCCTATTGATGAGCGCAGTGGTCAATTCATGGATTGCGTACTACGAACTCAAACATCGAAAACCCCACTTCTTGGTTTCACTGTACCTCTTGCAAAAGCCTTGATGGCTTCCGGAAAGCTCAACGCACAGTATCAACGCCGTAGAGGAACTGGACGCCCATCCAAAACATCACGAAGCTTACTCAATGATGGTGACCATCTGCCAGTAACAACAAAAACACACGACGGTGGTGCCTTAAATGTGCACAACAAAAGAAGGAGTCACTCACTAAATTAATGTGAACTATGTGTAATGTCCCATTGTGCATTGATTGTTTCAAACCTACCATTCATAATTAAATTTCTATGACTAGAAAACCATTGGTTTTCTTTACAAAATTATTCATTGAAGACTACTGGAACACAAATGTCTCCCAGTGGTCAGGACTGATGGGACTGTCCCATCCTAAATCAGTGTTTAAAATTTTCCCAAGAATATAACATCTTAGTTTAAGAGTTTTAGTGTGCCCTACTCATAGTTTATGCTACCAAAATTATTCTGTTGTAAAGAAAAAAGTCGCCGCGAGAGGGTTAAATTGGCCAGGGTATGAGGTTGTATTAGACTGTTGTGATTTGAATACTAGTAGTACAGTAGAGTCCCGATAACTCGGCACTCAATAACATGGCAGTCCGGAAAACTCGCCCCCCCCCACGCAAGTTGGGGAAAAAACACGCGCAGACATTAAGCATTTCTTCAAAAAACAAAAAGGTTTTGCAAATTCGTCTACTTAATTTTTATTATAGACAGCTTTTTGCCTTTATTAAGTATTTTTCTGAGGTGTTTTTGATCAACTAAATTACTGTATACTGTGCATTCACATTAGTTTTCATTTTCATGGAGTAAATGCTCTATGGCTTCATAAACTACGTATTTTTCCTTAAGGATAATTGGGCAGTTTGTTTTCGGTTGTAATCTCAAGCAAACAATACATACAAGGGAAGCAATACAATTTTCCGAGGAAGCACTCGTATTTATTCTTTTTTTATCCCATTCTTGATAACCCGGCATTTTCCTAAACTAAGCCACTCTTCGGTCTACAATAGGTCCAGTTTTCGGGACTACTGTACTAGTTTCCATATCTGCGTGAGCCCATTCTAACCAGCGCGGTTATTCTACGGGGCCATACCACATCTTGTATATAAACTATAATAATAAGTATTAAATTTAACGGTCTGTGGTTGTGAGATTTAAGTGCACGGTCTGTCTAGAATTTTTTTTCTCTACAAAGCTTTCAAGTTATTTTATTTGTTAAAATTTTGTTTTACTTTGTAAAAGCTGTCCGAAAGCATAAGAACGGTATTTAATGCTAATTCACTGCAGTATCATTTTCGTCTTTCAGGATCATAATAGCCGGGGATGAATTGGAAGATGCTGTCATTCGTAAATCTGTTGGCCCTTTTAAATATCGGGATCTTTATGGAATTTCCACCGATATGGTAAAGATCTATTCCTTCTTTATAAAAAATAAATTATATTTTTGATATTTTATTGGCAGTTAAGACAATATTATCCATTTTTAAGGCAACAGATTAGGTTCGAGGAAATGAGTTTTTCAAAAATTGATTTTCAGATGAATGTTATTGTTTTTTAGAACATAAATGGGTTTAAAGAGTCATAATTATCAAATAAAAAAACATGTATTCCCTCTTGTTTTCGAAAAAAAGTATTATTTTTATGAATTTTCAGCAAAATTTTCAATGTTAAGAAAAAAAGAATTAATAAAAATACATTGGACGTAACGTAATTTTAATTTCATTGATGTACCGGGTGGTTATAGTTAAAGTTACACTATTCAGAGGCCTGTAGAATCTGTTCTGCGTATCTGATTTTGATTAAACTTGGAATATATGCTACATGGACAATGGAGAAAAGATTTCTGCAATAAAAAAAATTAGTACACATTTTGACCTCCAGGTGGTTTTTATCAATTATTCCTTACACGAATCCGTAAAACCTCTATATAAATTCAGTCACAGCCAAAGAATCATTCAGCGTGCGTTTGTCATCATTAATCCTGCCCTTTAAAAAAAGATCGACCTTAACTGGTAAAACTGTTTTGTAAAAACTGCAGCAGCCACTTAGTTGCTCTGTGAGAATATCGTCGGTTAAAGGATCTTTGAAAAGGTTCCATGTCAAGGATTGGTTTGAGGAAGATGATCGGGAAATTTGAAGAGATTGGAGATGTGGGTGTGCTGCCCGGAAGAGAACGGAAACCGGTTGGAACTGAAAGTGTAGAAAAGGTCGCTATTGCTGTGGTTGAAAGAACGTCCAGTTCCATCTGCTCTTCAGCAAGTGGTCGATTAGTATCACGCGAGTTGGAGATGATCACGCGTATTTTGTGAATTTGGGGTTTCACCGTTTGCATCACGTGGATCTAATACGGATACCATTTTAAAATGTATCGCAGAATTTTTCGTACTGTCGACCACGGAATCTCCAACTCACGTGAAACTGATCGACCACTTGCTGAAGAATAGATGGAACTGGAATCTCTTTCAACCACAACAGTAGTGACTTTTTCGAAACTTTGAGTTCCAACCGGTTTCCGTCCTCTTCCGGGCAGCACACCCACATCTGCAGTCTGTTCCAGTTTCATGCTCATCTTCCTCAAACCAATCCTTGATATGGAACCTTTTCGCAGATCCTTTAAACGACGATATTCTCGCAGAGCAACTAAGTAGTTGCTGCCGTTCTGATAAAACAGTTTTATTAGTAAAAATATTGACTTTTTTTTGTAAGGGCAGGGCATAAGGAATAATCCATAAAAGCCACCTGGTGGTCAAAATTTGTGCTAATTTTTTTATTGCAGAAATCTTTTCTGCATGGTCTATATAGCATATATTCCCAGTTTAATCAAAATCCGATCAGCAGAACATGTTCTACAGGCCTCTCAATAGTGTAACTTTAACTATAACCCCCGGTACTTCTTGATCTGTCTGAAGTGTCACAAACTTCAGGATTATAAATATTTTAGGAAATAAATATTTCATAAGCATTCAAATTCGACGATAATGATCTTTTTTCGAAAATAACTTTACGTTCTAAGCTAAAAAGGGCTGCAAAATATGACTAAATGTAACTATCTTAAAACCTGCTGTTAGTAAGCCCTAGAGGGTTTATTGCATAAGTGTTGCAAATTTTATTGGATTGTTTTGGAGATATCCCATTTTTCGTGCGCAAATTATCGGGAAAATTCCATTCTTTTTAAAACACACATTTAGAAATATTTTTATAAATAAAAAGTAAATATTAGAAAAACAACTTAAGATTTTCCAGTTTTATGTTATTATTTCTTCTTCCTCAATACTTATATTTTCTTTTTTTTTCTATTGGTCCTGACACTAGAAAAACATCTTTCCAACCCAGTTGGATACCTTAACCACTTTTGAGTTCTGTATTTTTCTTGCCAGCGTTTATCTATTCAGATACTGTTGTACGATTTTAACTTCTGGAAATTTTAAAGTAAAATATTTTTATTAGTATTGTAAACATATTTTCTATGTAAATTTGAACTAAGCTTCTGGAGGTAATAAGTCCTAACTTAAAGATACTTTTAGTTGCAATGCATATTAATAACTGTTAAAATCATAACTCATTATCGTTTTAAAATTTGAATATTGTTTCTGATTATGTTGTATTGGCTTGTTGCTAATTTACTACGTTTATATGTTTGTACTAGTTATTTTCTATAATTAAATATATTCCTCTCAAAGTGACATAATATAATCTCCTAATGAGCAAATGTCTATAAAATTACTGTGTAGAATTTCGTTCCTTAAGCCAAATGGTCAAATGTCATACATAAAACATTTGACCATTTGGCTTAACAGCTCTAAGTAATGCCATGAATAAATTGTTAAAAAGACATATTATTGTTGAAGCAAATTTCTAGTTGAGATGTATTCATACAAGGTGCGACACACAAAAAAACGAGACTAAGTGTGTAGCTTGAAAAAAGAGTGGATTTGACAACAACAGTTTTAGTGACGTCATACCCCCGTCCCTCCTCTATCCACTTTGCCCATTTCTCCTTAATCGATCACACTAGTTATGAGTACTGCATCATTGAAACTTTATTTCATGCACATGTATTTGAATGGTATAAAAGGTTTTCAGAGGTAGAGAGAGTTAATTGTGGAAGATGATGAACCTACTGGGCGCCCAAGGTCAGCGATTACAGATCAAAACATAGCCAAAATTCGTAATATGAGTAGGTTCCCACTCACATCAGTGGCCAGACTGTCAATCAACGCTACTACATTGAAGTACTAAAAAGACTTCGTTAAAAAATTTGGAGATAGACCAGAATTGGGGAGTGATGGATGGCTATTGCACCAAGACAATGCATACGCTCACATAGCCCTATCTGTCAAGTAGTTTCTTACCAGCAGAAACGTTACTGTGATGGAGCATCCTCCTTATTCACCTGATTTGGCCCCATGAGACTTTTTTTTTATTTCGTACAATTAAATCTTGCTGAAAGGGAACCCATTTTACCTCAGTTGTTGAGCTTCAGGCGAAAACGGAAAATTTCCTAAAGGGACCTCCAAAAACTATTTCCAGAATTGTTACCAATAATGTCTGCACTAAATGCAGAAGTGTATGAGTGTTGAAAAGAGCTACTTCGAAGGTGATACTGTCGCGGAGAACTGATTCTGTAAGTACCATGATTTATTGGGCCCGTCTCGTTTTTTTTGTCACACCTTGTATACTGTGGGTGTGTGAGAAAGAGAATTCTAAATGGGACAAATTTTAATTGTTCAAACATTACACGAAATTATAGACAAAAATTTTCATTTTTTTCAATGAAATAAGAACTGCACTGTCTCTAGGCTCTGGCTGTATCTGATCATTGGCCCATCGAAGTGAAGTTGAGAGGAGGCAGTAAGCACATTTTTTTTTTATTTAGTTCGCATTTGGTGGTGGTCTTTCTTTTAACAAATGCGGATGGGTGGTGATGGAATTAAAATAAATTGTTTCCCTATGGAGATAAATAATAACTATGCTTGGTAATGTGGACTATAATAGAAAAATTTCTTCTAAGTGATTAAATTAGATCTTGAAAAAATTAAATTTTTAATATGAAATAATTTCTGGTTAAAACTAGTAAAAACTGGTTAATTTCCATCTTTATGGATATTTATGTAAACTCGTGTGTTTCCTTGCATGTTTCTTATTTTGATCGATTTAGAGTTTATAAAAAACTTCCTATTAGATATTTTTAAATTAAAAAAAAAGAATCTATTCAATTGTTGCGAGAAATACTCATAATGTTGTCATAAGATACGATTCTGCCTGCATCTTATGCCATGACAACATGATGTGTATTGTTTTGTATCGATATAGCAATGCATTGAATCGATTTGTTTATCTAACAACGCATGGCATTGTTTCCCTTTCTTTCTGAATAAAATTTTTACATCAGGTGCAGAAATTATTTAAAAAATATGCAATAGCGATTTCTTCTTTCGTAAACTTATTCCTTTGAATTATCACCAGCAATATGTAATCTTATTTAATATATTCACATTAATATTACGTGGCCTCGAAAGCCTAGTGGCGTGTCATGAGTTCGAGTGAGTATCAAGACCCACCGTGCAGAGGGGTTCGATGCACGTTAAATATGCCGAGACTCAAATGTCCTTCTGTCGATGGGGTGTAAATATTAGTAGTGGGAGAGGGTGCCCGCTCAGGTGTCGTCCTCGTCACTTGACCATGGCTCAAAATGACGAGGACAGTAACCAAAAGCCTCGTGCAGCTGAATAGTGTGACGTAAATATTTACTCACTCACTCCCATTAATATTGCAGATATAATGTTATATCGTCCTTAATATATAAAATACGTGCTTAAAAGTCTGTTGCAAAAGTAAGATGTAGGTTTTAAAGTAATCGATTGTCAGACATCGATAAAGAGACGCTCTTTTATATAATCGATAATCGTTAGCTCTCTTCCTTTCTGAGATTTCTTCTTTTGAATCCGTGCAGAAGCGTCTTTTTCAATACACGCTACATTTTTTTTATATAGTCTCTAATGTATTATTTTCAGAACAGGGTTTTGTTCATTTAGTCTATGTAAACAAGCCATTACTTAGCCAAAGTAGAGTCTCAGACCCAATTTGACCAAAATCGATGTAAATTGTTTTATTTAGAAAAAAATGAAGTTAAAATTTCCGTTTCTGTGGAAATTAGCTTCACAACAAACACTTCATAAAATTATTTTTTATAAATATAGATTTGTAGTTAGTAACAGACATGTTATGAGTAAACAATTGAAATCACATGGGATATAACTTAACTATTTTTCTCACTAAATTTGCATCACATTGAATTAAGAATGATCGAAGACGTGTCACGTCGATTTTGAACCACTATCAGGTGACGAAGATGCCGAGGAGTAAACATCTCATTCGGCATTTTTCACATGATTCGTATGATTCTCAAAATTCAGTTCAATGCAAACATAAAGACTTCTTTTGAGATGGGTTACATTTTAAAAGTGGGCCGTGGGTATCCTAGTGGTTAGAGAATCGGTCTCCAGACCGGAAGGCTTGGGTTCGATGCCCGATGCCACTAAATATCCTCCGAACGCACACGGAGAATGTTCTCGTTAAATCAGTGGGTCCGAATGGTGTCGCCATCCATCGTGTTATACCGAGAAAAATCATGCTGTCACCTTCATGGGGCTAAGGCTAACGACAGGCGTAAAATTCTAGCCCTTAGCCGCGATGAATTTCGTAGACCTTGATCTGATGTTACTGTCGATCAGGTGGCAAAAACAAAAACAACAACATTTTAAAAGTCCTTCCATTGGTGTGGTGTGGTAGTTATGAGAGTAGGGTGCCAGCTCAGGTGTCTTCCTCGACAGTTGGAGGTCCATTTGATGAGGTCCTTCACCAAAAGCCCCTTGTATAGCTGAACAATGCGACGTTAATATTCACTCACTCACTACATTTTAAAAGATAAGTAGACAAAATAGCCGAAGCATAACCTTTAAGGTAAAAGCTAAAATTCGTCTGATCTAGGAAAAAGGGGAGTGATAGAAACACAATATTCTCTTGTCTACACTCCTAGTTGAATGAGTGTTTATTAACGTCACCGATGGGACTAAGGTTCAATATTACGAGGTCCTTCGCCAATAGTCCTCGTGTTACTTTATAGAGCGACTTTATTAAAACTCTCTCACACACACACTTTCTCTCTGAGAGGTTATTTGGGATGGAGCTCGTAACTTTGAACAACGGTCAAATGTCGAGGATGACACCCGATCCAGCATTCCACTCTCTTTCATACACCCCTACGTAAGGACTTAGAGATACAACAGATTTAACTTGCATCAGTCCCTATACACGACAAATCTACTGTGGCGTAAAGACTCAAAGCCGACTCGACAACACTGACCACGAGTAAGTGATCATGACCACAAGACTATCGCTGCCACTCTGGTCCAGCCATATTTAACGCGTTGTATCTTGTATAAAAATCGTGGGCCGCGTTAGCCTAGTGGACAAGGTATCGGAACATGGCTGGCGTGTCATGAGTTCGAAGCCAGTACCACTGAAAACCCGCCGTATAGGGAAGCGATGCATGTTAAATCAGTCGAGAGCTCAAACGTCCTCCCGTCGGTTTGGTGTGGTGTGGTAGTTTGGAGAGGGGTACCAGCTCATGCGTCGTTCTCGTCACTTGACCATGGTTCAAAATTACGAAGTCCATCGCCAAAAGTCCTCGTGTAGCTGAACAGTGCGACGTTAATATTCACTCACTCACTCGTATAAAAATCTTTGATGGGAATAAGATTTGAACTCATGACCTATCGGTCCTTAATTCAAGACAACTCTTAAAAGATTATGATCTCCACAAAGACGAAATTTTGTAGGAAATTCAAAACTTAAAATACAAAGTCGCGTAATTTTATAAATATATTTTAACCTTTAAACATTCTACAAAAACTTCCAATAAAAATTTTTTTCTCAATGTAGAATAACTCAATTAGTTTGTATGGATTAATATGTACAATTTTTTTAGAAATATCTCTGAATTTACGTTGAAATTCAGTATTATTTATTAAATATTAATTTAACTTTATCCTGCTCGTAGCATCTAAAGCAGCCCATGCCAATTTGGAGCCATCTCTATGTTTAATCATCCACGACGTTCGATCCAAAAGTCTTCCATCTCAACTTCTGTCCCAGAAGTCGACTTTCGGGTTCCAAATCCAGAAAAACGAGATTTCGACGGAACTCTACTCCGAATCTTCGAATGGCACCACCCTCCTGAATAACCTGCGCACTCTTCAATCCAAATATCAGCAGCTGATATCGAAAGAAGTGACAGACGCCATCGTGTATAAGGTACAGCATGGAGCTCTAAATGACGCCACGTCCCACGACGATTTACAACATACTTCATTTTCTGTTCGAGTTTTCTTCGATGCAGCTGATGAAACGACCACAGTGCATTATTGTGTTGCCACTACGTTAAACTAAATAAAAATGTTTTAAAATTTTATCCTATAAAATAAATATTATGTTATTCATTGGTTTAATTGTTTTAATTCTCTGCCTCGTATATGAACTGAGCTGTATTAGGCTTAAGGTATCCGAACATGTTCGGAGTACTTTTTAACAAAATAGCATACTAAAACATTATAAATGCTCTTTTAGGACTCAATACCAATAAATATTACTATATTAAACTATCAAAATTTAAAATAAATTACCTGAATTTTACAAAAATCTCAATTATAAGTGAAATTTTAGCAATATTTTTGAAAAACTTCAAAGCAGTTAGAGAAAAAGTAATAACCATATATTAGTAAAAGTATTACTAAAACAAATTAGATGCATTTATCTAGAAATTGTACTAAAAATTTTAATGTTTTATTAAAATTTGAAAATTTTAGAGCTGATTGAGTAAACATAAGAAATGCTACATTTTTTATGAGACCATTATTTAAATAACAAGCCATAACTCAATATTATTCATACAATAAGAAATATTTTAGTACATTCTCTAGAAAATAACACAAATATCAGGTTCAAAAAGTTTTATAGAAATGCATTCGTAATATTTTGAGTTATTAGACTCGCCTGATAGATTTTGAGCAATTTAAATGCCCACTTAAGGTAGATAAAAAAAAACACTTCCGGTTTTTCTAAATTTGTAAAATTGCTTGTAACTTGGCCTCTAGGTAGTGTAGAAACAAAACAAAGTATGTTTCGTAAAGTCAAAAGATAGCTCTATTCAATAAAATAAAAAACAAAAATATCTGTCTTGACTGAATTGGGTCATTTTCAAAGTGTTCGGATACCTTAAAGAAATAAAATTCTTTTGGATATTTTGAGTGGAATGGAAAACTTGCTGTTAAAAATTATATAATCAAACGTTATTTTTCTTTCTTTTTTAAGACTAAATTATAAATGAACAATTATTTGTATTTTTATATAATTATTCAAGATTATATATCTATTAAAAAAATTTAAAAATGATACATTTACTCTAATTTGTTCTGTTTTTTTCCTTTCAGAAACGATATATAAATTCTCCCTAAATTAGTTGGATAAATTTTGAACAAATTTCAAGTAAACTTTTTTAAAGACTTTAGCAAACATTTGTGGTAGGTAGAGGGATGAAATCATCGCATCCAATAATATTCTGATTTTAAAGAATGTGGAATATCTAATTTCAGTATTTCATTATTTAACAATGACATTGGGTTTTGAAGATTAACATTAGAATACAATTACTTCATTATTAAAATTATAAAATTAAAAATAATCAAAAATTCACAACATTAAATTTTGTCAGTTGATAAATTTACAAATTATGCATGCACCATTTGGATTATTATAGCTGTAGTTGAACTTTGTAAAGAATTTTGACTTTATAATATTTTGATGAAAAACTGAAGGTGATTTATTTCTGTTCTATATTTTCCTATAATTACGCACATAAAATACTCTTTCGGAAATAATAAATATAATACAAAAACATAGGCAATTAAATTAAATATTATACTTTAAAAATTCAAGATTATTTCTTACGATAAACTCAAAAATCTGATAACTACCCAATTTCATGTTATTAAAAAATATATCAAGTTTAATTTTTAAAAATAAATATTTTCTGTCACATTATACATCAGCTTTTTATATTGATGCCATAAAAAGCCCCTCCATCTTTATCTTTTCACTTTCATATGGAAAAAAACCTAGTTCCTTTTGTTCTCGTTTACATGTAGGACTAGAGTATATTTTTCAATGCGATATCGTATCTTATTTTATTAAAATCAAAATAAAAGCTTATTTGTGTGTAAGTTTTACTCGCTTTCAAAATTCTACAATCGATAAAACTCTACGCGTTTAATTCAACTAAGCTTTTACTCTATTGATATTGAATAATTCTTCAGTTACATTTATTGATGTTATTACAGAATTGTGTGTATGTAATAATCAATAGAACAAGTGCCATTGATAATATCGCGCGCGGGCATTCAAAATAACCAATTTTTACTATCGACCGTATCGAATCTTTTGTGATATTTTCGACAGTTTATCGATGTTTTTAAGGATATTTATCATAATAATTTATACAAAAAATTGAATCAAAATTTATTTTCAAAGAACTATGCCATTACTAATAATTTAGAAATCAGAGCTAAGCAGATAAGAATTGGAGATTATATAATTATTTTCTCTCAATCATGCTATCTTTTTAGAATGATTTAATAGCATTTCTTACAAATAATATTCAATGCCATTTAATACCAAAACATTAGAATAATGGAGTTATATCCGATTTGAATACTTAAAATTGAAATATGAAATGAAATATATCTAAACTTATCCAACATTTATTACAAATATTGTTCTAAAAACTACACAAGTACAATTTTTATCTCCCCATTATAACAATTATTTTGTTTTAACTAACATTGCATCAGTTAAGCACATACTTTTAACAAAAAATAAGCTTTCTATAATAAAATTTATTTTTGTTCGAATACCTACAAGAATTATATTCACATATAAATATATTTTGCCAAATCCTTCTACCGTAGCGTTACATTTCTAACTGTCAAACAAAATCTTAAACACGATATTAATTTATTTTTACAGATTTTTCATTACACTTACAAGATTTTTCCTCTTATGTCTACTAGCTGAATAAAAGCATACATGAATTGTACAGCTATGCCAACAAAGAATGAAAAAAGATAGGTATATCCCAAGAATCTCACGTGACTTTTGCTTGAAATATCTATAATTCAAAATCGTCGAATTCCGTACTGCAAGAACTCACATTTAAAAAATCTTGCTCGATCGTTGAAAGAACTTCTTCTGAAATATCTTTCTGATCTGGCACACTCTGGTAGACATCGGGATATATTTTCGATGCAGCGATATTATTCACCACACAGATAGAAGCCTTTTGGTCACTGAAATTCTTCGATTCTTCGGAATAGAGCATCGGTGAATGCAAAGCAATTGTCAAGTTTTCATCAGTATACAAATTGGTATTACTGTCTTCAATCATACTTAAGCCTAAATTAGAATGGGAATCTCCTTGAAGTTGTATAGCATCCGTTGCACCGGCCAAATCAAGGGATCCAGTAAAGTACAGCATTGATAAAGATCTACTGGAAGAATTCGTCTTTTCTCTGTCTACAGTCAAATAACTGCTGTCGACATTGAAATAATTTGCTATGATGTTAATAGTTGGCACTGACATCTGCCGGGAGAGTATTTTGGTGAAGTTTAGGGTGTCCATCTTAGTATTTTCTTGCAATATTTCTGACAAGGCAGCGATGTAGTTCCGAGCCAACCTCAATGTCTCGATTTTGGATAGTTTCTGCGAGGTTTTTTGGATAGGCATGCGCTCTCGCAGCATGTCCAGGGCAGCGTTTAGACTGTGCATTCGATTTCTCTCTCTGGCATTCGCTTTGTGTCGTCGAATTCTGGTTTTGCTGTAGCGAGAATTTGAAAAAGAATCTCTTTTAGAGGTTTTCCATCGTCTGCTTGACATCTTACTGGAAGAGCCTTTCTTTTTAGTTTGACCCATATGCTGCATTTCTTCTTCCATAAAAGAAGGGAGCCTGACTTTCAGTGTTATGGATTTTACCCTGGGCAAAAAAAATGGAATTTACTTGATTTTGCTTATTTATTTTTAATATTAATTCTGCAAATTTCAAATCATGAATATCTCTCATAAAAAATTTTGTATCAAAGTAACAAAAGGAGAATGCTAGAATTTAAGGATACTTTAATATTTTTTCTCATTAATTTTTGTAAAACTAAAATATTTCTTTACACATACACATACACACACAATCTAATACTAATTCTCAATGAGTTTAACTTTAAATGAAATTAAACAAGAAAATAGTATGGAAAAGTGCAGGACAAAACAATATAGCAATAACAGTATATTAGTAAACTCTCACATTTAAGCCTAAGATTAAATGTAAGAGTGTAAAGAGTACTAAAACTAATTTGCAATACATTTAAACCTTTATATACACTACCTACTAATAAGTATTTGAACATCCGTGGTCGAAAAGAAATATCTATTTGTATTCAATGGTTAGCAGAGTCTCCAATTACTGCCGTAACTGTTCTGAGTATGCTTTCTGTAAGCCCTTGTGTGACACTTGGTGGTAATTTTTTTCTATTCGACTTGGAGAAGATAGGTAATTTCTTTCACTGATTTTGAACGGTTGTTACCTCCCTCCCCCCCTTAATTAGACTTCCCAACTGGTTCCAAATATTTCAATTGGCTTTATGACTGGAAACTGTACAGGTTAGTCCATTCGATTAACCCCATAGTTGCCGTACCAATCTATGGTGGGCCTCGCACTAGGACAGCTGGCGTTGTCGTCCTGGAAGTAACATGGGTCCAACTCGTACATTTGGCACAACGTATGAAGCACATTCAAAATAGAGCAGTAAATGTTGAATGTTGGTGTTGATCTTACCACATGAATGAGATTAAAGGTTCCAGACCAAAACAGGAAAATCCTTCCCAGACCGTAATTCCACGTCCGCTAAACTTAACTGAGGGCTTAATGCATTCTGGCAGTAGATGTTCTCCAAGTAGACACCAGACCTAGATCCTGTTATCCGGACAGTAGAGGATGAACTTTGGTTCTACGTTCCAGAGATTCCGCTTCTACTGATCTTCGATCCACTGTCAAGGTGCTTTGCCCTACCTTAACCGAGCTGCATGGTAGGACCTTTGCGATCAAAGGCTCATGTGTAGCAACACGGCCATGAAAATCCAGCGGAGAAGTTTCCTTAAGCTTACTATTCATCCAAACAACACAACCGAGTGTCTGTTGAAACTCTTGGCATATGTGTGCCATTGGTTGGGTGCTATTCTTCCGAATTACTTTCGACAACACCCGCTGATCATTATTTTTAAGTTTCGTAGGTCCGCCGACTTTGGCCATATTTCGACAATCTTTCCTCCCCTTCCACTTCCGAGTTACACTGACCACAGTCAAATTTGGCAATTCAGCTATATATATATATGTCGTGGTTTTTTGAGTGATCATCAAGACATTTTATTTTAACCATCTTTATTCCATGAGATCATTTTGTAATCTGATTGTAAGAGAGAGAGAGAGAGAGACGGACACGTGTTAACCATTTGAATAGGCGGCCCCCCTCAGAAGCCATATGCTCTTCAAGTACGCTTCTGATTGAAGAGATCTACTTGAGAATTTAAGCGTAACATATAGGAAATAAAAATTAATGGTAGGAGAGGCGAAGATGTTTAAATGCCATGTTTTATACATTCCCGAATTGGGCAATAATTTTAATACTTGAAAATGCAACGGGAAAATAAAAGTTAGAAGGGGACTAGTGATTTAATTTTAGATCTAATTTAATTATCCTTACATCCCCCCCCCCTAATTTTAAAATTGGAGTAATGGTAGTCTTTCTCTCTTACAAACATAATAAATTTTCAATATATACAAAACAGTACATAACATAATATAGAAATACATTTTACACATAGTAAATAGAATCAAGTAACATGAATAATAAAATCAAATTACAATACAATAAACGGAATTATAGCAATAAACAAAATAATAACACTCCTAAAATATGAATTGATAAAATGAAATTCCTTACACATAAATGTACATTAGCGTTTTCAAATCTATATTACATCCAGAAAAAGAGCTTAACGTTTCCTCCAAATCTTTCATATTATTAGATTTGTGTTATTGCTAGCACATAGTCTATCTATGTGTAATATAATGTGTGGAAATTTATCACATTAAACAATAATATAATTGTAAAAAATTCCTGATATATAAATATTAAGATATTAATTTTCTATTAAAATATACAGAGGCGCCTTCGTAATACTACTTAATTTTGTTACATAAAAATATACATAGCTGAAATACACTGTTAAAATATCAAAGCATAGACATGAATAAAATGATATGATTAATAATATGAGAACAGTTTATATAATACTTATACACTATTCAACACACCAGACCATATTCCTTTTACATGTATTATAAGAATATAAGATAACAATATAAGAATATAAGAGTCGAAGAATATTAGAATAAAGAGCTCTTTTATTTATCTCGATTCGAAAAGTGGAATCGTCTCTAGAAAGAAATCTATCATTATTATAGTAATTATTTTTCAACAACACATACAAATTAGTATAGTAAATTTTTCACCACATTCACTTTTACTTCAAATCATCACATAAAATATTTTGACTCTCTCCGTAACTTTTTAAACTTATTCATTTCATAGACAAACTTTTCTCCTTCGCATTTCATATTCAGCAATATAGTTTACATCATACCAATACCAAAACATCTCTCTGACAAATCTGCGTGATCAAATCACAGATGTTCAAGGATGCTAATATGAAAACAATAAGAGGTATACAAATCAAACTAAATAAGTTTGTAATAATAAATAACCAATACTTTCATATAAAT
Source organism: Trichonephila clavata (assembly GCA_019973975.1). Classification (NCBI taxonomy): domain Eukaryota; kingdom Metazoa; phylum Arthropoda; class Arachnida; order Araneae; family Nephilidae; genus Trichonephila; species Trichonephila clavata. Next base: position 127,673 of record BMAO01014478.1, on the reverse strand, counting down.
GACATAATTCCTTGAACAATTTAAAATAAAATAATGAAATACATTAAAATTTCTCAAAATTTTATATAATAAAACACACTCTACTTTGTCTTCGAACTATAAACAACAATATCACTTAACACAAAATATATTCTATAAAAATTTTAATATCATTTATATTACTATTCCTTTTCGAAGAGTCTTGTTATAAGCAAAACACTGCCACTTATGTACTACACAATACATTTCTTTTCTTTTTCTCTTTATTTTGTATATTTTGTTGAAGGTAATTCAATTGAAATTTTTCAGATGGATGAAAATGCCTTAAGCGGATTGAATGAACTAATTCAGTCTCAGTTTTACTAAGGGCATTGGGTCTATCTATTTCAAACAATATACATCTGAATATTTGCTTAATACTGTGTAAGGACCTGAATAAGGGGGACTTAATTTCCTTGTATTGGAATTCCTCATACATCACTAAGTCACCAACCTTGAAATCAGCTTCCTGAAATTTTTTGTCATATCTAATTTTATTGATATTATAAAATTGTTCGGTTCTTTCTTTGGCTAACTTTCTTGCTTCTTCTATGGGAGGATATATTTCATTATCTCTTAGTGAAATTTCAAAAGGTAAATTGCCATACATTAAATAGGTGGAAGGAAAGCCTATTATTGTATGTGGAGTTTGATTATATTGATGCGTTACTTTTTCTAAAATCTTTGCCCATGGGACTTTACTTGTGTTATTACTAATTTCGCATTTTAAGCGGGTAATGATAGTTTGATTGACGCTTTCCACTTTTCCATTAGTTTGCGGTCGATGAGAAGTAGTTAGTAATTGAGTGACATTGTTATGTTTTAAAAAAATGTTTGAATTTTGAAGATGTAAATGCAGTATTTCTGTCACTTAATATTTTTTCTGGTATATGATTTTTGAAGATTTGCCTCAAACAATTAATATACATATCATTGTTGCATTTTTTGAAGGGAAAGTCCAAATATATCTGGTGGCATGATCTATAATAATGTGTAAATATTTCTTTACTGAATTCTAATAATTTAAACCGCCTACACTATTATTGATAACAATTCAAAAGATTTTTCACATAAGGGAAGTGATTGCATCAGTCCGTATTTTTTCTGATGTGACTTCTTATTAAATTGATACGTTTCACAGTGTTTTACATAATTTCTTACATCAGTTATAATTTTTATCCAATAATATTGCGGCGTTATTAATTTTAACATGGTAGCTACACCAGGATGACCAAATTTTTTGTGTGTGTTTTCTATTAGTTTCACTCGTAGTGCTTTGGGTACAATTATTTTACATAAACCTTGTCTTTTTACAACGAAAACACTATCTCTCTTAAAACATTTAGGGGCTGATGTATTTTCTAAATTTTGAAAACGAATTATCTCATTGATGTCTAATTAAGGCTCTGGGGGAGTATTAATTAAATGATAAGCAATAGGATTTCTGGTTAGCATATCAGCTTCAATATTTGTACTACCTTTCTTATATTTTATATCAAAATCATACATAGACACTTTTAAAGACCATCTAAAAAGTCGACCCGTGGGATTTTTAAAAATTTAAGCCAAGCTAATGCATTATGATCTGTATGAACTGTGAAAGGAGATCCGTGAAGATAGCAATGGAATTTATCTAAACTACCAATTATAGCTAAGCATTCTAATTCTGTTATTGTATAATTAATTTCATAATTTCTCAATCGTCTTGTGAAATGCGATCGGGTGCTGATCTCCATTGGGTTTTTGTTGTTTGAGGATACTTGATATGGAAATTTTCTATGCGTCAACATAAATATGACAAGGGTAATTTGGATTGAATAATGCAAAAATAGGTTTTGAAATTAAGCTGTCTTTAAGTTTTTGAAAAGACTGTTGACATTCTGGAGTCCAGTTCCAATTTTGATTCTTTTTAAGATTATTTAATGGCATTCTTAATTTTGCATATTGAGGAATGAATTTATGGTAGACATTAATACTATCAAGAAATCTTTGTAAATCTTTTACATTTCGAGGAGGTAAGGGTCGTTTGGAGGAGGCCGTTTGAAGTGCTGTCACGCACGACGGGATTGAACTGTAACTGATTGAAACCAGGTCGCCTTCAGGACGAATCTAGATTCATTTTTAGCAGTGATGACAATCGTGCTCGTGTGTGGAGGTCCCGTGGTGAACGCCTCAATCCTGCTTTCGCTTTACAGTGACACACCTCTCCCACAGTTGGTGTGATGGTAAGGGGTGGCATTGCTTATGATACACGTGTACTCCTAATATTGATTCATGGCACAATGATAGCCCATCGGTACGTCCATGAAATTCTTCAGCCACATGTGTTGTCCCTCATGGCAGGGCTCCCAGGAGTCATTTGTTAACAAGAAAATGCTCGGCCACATACAGCAAGAATGTCACAAGACTGCCTCAGCCACATTACCACCCTTCCCTAGCCTGCTTGATTCCCAGATTTGTCACCAATCGAGCATATGTATGATCATTATTTGGGACGGCAAGTTTAACAGTCAACGAGTGTGGTCGAATCAGAGGCGCGTTTACAGCAACTGTGGAACGAGGTATTTCAGGGCATCATACGGAACTTGTATGCATCAATGCTCGCTCGAATCGCATCGTGCATTCGTGCTAGAGGGGGTCCAACAGAGAACTAAAACTTCCGTTCATTTGTACTTTTTTCTACAATTAATGATCCTTTTTCTTTGATTTTCTTATCACTGACTTATATGAAAGTAGTATTTACATTTGTAAAATTTTAGTTTATTTTGACTACTTTTTCTTGGTGCGAAAATTTTTATGGCAATGAGTGTATATGTATGTGTGTATGCACTAAATGTATATGCATGTATATGTATACTGAATGAGAGAGAGAGATATTCTGACCCCTCCCCCTTCCAAAAACACGTGGTTCCTTCTTTGGTCTTTTGTTTCAAATCACCTAGGCATAGATAACACCAGCCTTTGGAAGATGTCTGAAGACAGATTGTGTCAGATATTCGCACAACGGTCATGCAGGAAACGGTGGTTTTTGAGCTTTGAGTTAACATCCCATCTCCATAACATCACAAACGAGTTATAAAGGCTTAAGATCTAGAGAATCAGGATACCAAAGTATCCATTCACATACTCCTCGAATTACCGCTATACGATTCCAGCTTCAAGTCATGAAGCGTTGTCCTTGCCGGAATACTCCATTCCTGGTGTGGAAGACAATCAACATGTGAGGTTGCAACTAGTCCGCAATGCGACTGTCTACTCCTTTCATGGTGAGTTCTTCAACAGCCAACGGACCCAAAAGCACTACCTAAGCCATAATGCCGCCACCACTGGGCTTCTTATGACCCGTGTTACATGTGTTCATCTGTAAGATATTGCACTCTGGCACGGAAATCTACATAAGGAATCAGGAATTTGGATCTTATCTGACCAGACCATTCTTTTTCATCTTTCCATGATCCACTCACGATGTTCCACGGCACACTGAAGGCATAAATGGTGTTTTTACTCTAATTTGTCGATAGCTTAAAGTTGTGGCGGATCTATACGCGGTTCTACTAATCCCTTCATGACTCTTTAAGGAAAATATTTATTTCAACCAACTTTCATCGAGTAAGGAAACGTGATTATGTAAATGAAGTATATTAGATAAATTCCGTTTTCGCGAGTTCGTGTGTGGGGCACGTTAGGGTTGACACGTTGGAGTGGGCAAGTAGGAGTTAACATAAAGTCTACGAGTTAGTGGTTAGTTGAAGATTGAAAGAGAGTGGAATTAGTTAAAAGTCTTGGAGTGGTCCAGAAAAAAGATTACAGAGCGTGGATCCCACGACATTGATCAAGCCGAAGAGATCACCTGCCTGTTTCCAGTGTAAGATCCGATGCATAAAAGGTACAGATATTGTGCGCTTGATTAAGTGGAAGTTAGCTTATTAGTATGCCACATAGTTATATTTGAGACTATTTAAGCTATCTTAGATTCAGTTGAGAGTCTGTAGTAATATCCCCGTGTTATAGAATCTCAACTCCGTGCTCTACTATACATCATCTACCTTAATTAGATTTGTTTTGTATCTGATTGATATTTGGAATTAATAAATTGATTAGATTGAAATCATGTCTGTGGGTTCATTCAGTTTCTCCCACACCTCTAGCTGGGTTTACAGGTAGACAAGGGGTTCCGATGTATGCAGGAATCGGCCGCTATCACAAAGTTACTCATGACTCAAGTACCACAAAAAGTCTCTTGTGGACTAATATCTAATTATTTCTCACAACTTCCTTTTACATACATATTGGAATTGTTGGGCATGTGCAGTTTGGCTTGCGAAAATAAAAAAAAAAATGGCAATGATTCTTATTTAAAAGAGGCACACATGTGGAGGATATCTGCTGCGTAGTCCGATATCAAGCAGAGTTTTCTGAGGTGTACTTTCTGAAATACTTCTACTCCTGTCAGCTGATGCATTGTTCTATCGTGTGTTTTGCTTCATAACCTTCAACTCGATTTTAGTTGTTGAAGCATGTGGACATGCCCCTCCTTGGAGTCTACACCGTCATTTATCAACTTTACATAGATGCTTACAATGGCAATTCATGAATATTCGACGAAGCATACAGTTTCGGTTTTTTACAATCCGCCCTTTAAGCAAAGCTACTTAGATCAACAACCTTACCCATCCCACACGCACGTATTTCACAAAATGATGCCACAGTACACAAAGCAGCAGTTAAATACCATTTCCATTTGATCAAGTGCCCTTTTTTTTATCCAGGTGAACTCATCTAAAAGCGTGGAAATGATCAAAATGGTTTGGCTCAAAGTATACATATTAGTGTGATAACAATTTTGCATTTAGCTTTATATTAAAATTATTCTAGTTAATAAATATAAACGAGAACACATGATACCAGTTGTACGACTTATTTGAATATAATGAATAAACTTCATTTATTTGATAGAAACAAATTGAAAAATTGTAGAGACAGTTAATAAATGGTGTGGTTTTTAAATCCATTAAACTATTTTTATACCAAATTATTCAAAACTTATGAATATTTCAAGTGCTTTAAAAAATTGGAAAGCATTGCATATTGTGGTAAATTAAGACACAATGTATTCTTTTCTACAGTATTATGAATAGAAAAATTAACGCACGATAATACTACATTTCCAAGAAAATTTTTCTTTTTCTTCGATCTGGTCTTAATGCCCTGAGTAACTTTGTTCTTTATTGTAAAAGCTAAAAACATTTTGTAAATCGAATCATACCCTTCATATTTATTTGTAAATAATTTAGCATGTAATAAAATAAAAAGGTAATAGATACAAAATTTTCTAAAGCAATTTCATGCAAAATTTTTCACAAATTAAAAAATCCACAGTTATGTAGTACATAACCAGATTTTGTTTGGAATATACATACTAGTTGGAATTGTAATTGTTTACCTTTGAAATAGAAAGCACTGAACTTTAATTTTAAGTTTTCTTTCACTTTCCACTTTTGACAAAATAAATCGTATTTTTCAGCTGTTTCTTTCGTTCAAAATGAAACTAATTTTTTTCAAACTATCTCGCACACATATGTATTTTTTATCATTTTTCAGATTCGAGTTTTATGATAAGAATCACGTTTTCGATTGCAATCCGAATTTCAAAACCGATTAAAAAACTAATAAGTTTCCTTAATTTAGAAATTTTATCACTAATTGCAAGATGTAATGGAAATTCGTTTCATGGTTCTTATTTATTACATAATAAATGAATATATGCATTGTTTCCACACCAACGATTAAGAACTTCAATACAGATGTAAATTAATCAAACCGAAAGTAAAAAAAGGTGATTAAATCGTTACCTTTAGTCTTCAAGTTATGAAACTGAACCATTTATTTTTAAAAACGAAGTGAATGTATAATAACCTTCTCATCTTTTCCTTTTTAATATTCAGCAGGTTTACCAAGAATTTTTTACTCCTAAAATATTAAGTACAATGTTCAGCCATATTGCATGATTCGCTACCAGACTGACACATTTTCAGTGTGTGTAGGAGGTACAGAAACGACTCGGAATCACCTAGAGACCTACGATTGAAAAATGTCTGGTAGGCTTGACAGTGGTGCTGCATGGAATTCCTTACGTACATGGAATTCCTACTCCACTTGTAACCTGTCCTATTTCTCTCTTTTAACCTGAAAGCCTACACTATATATAGTAGTCTTAATTTACATTTTCACGTTTTCTTCATCGAGGAGGAGTTTTATAATAAAATAATTTTTGAAGACCAGAAATTCCCCCAAGAGGACTGTTAGTTGAAATAGCGTGGTTAGAACCGTCACAGTTTAAAAATGTGGCGTCTCCTTTCAGATTATTTCATAAAGAGCAATTTAGATTTGTAAGAAAAGAAAATGCTTTGAAATCAGAATTTTTTCATAAAAAGAATTTTTAGATAGATTAAAACTTTGGTATGGAATACATCTGAAAATTAATATCATCTGGTAATAAAATAGTCTTAAATGGATAAGATGGCATTGTTATCACAAATAGAACAGACATGTGACATTGTTAAAATTGTTCTAAAGAATCTTCCTCTTGTTGGGTTCGCAATATTAATTTACTTCATCTTGCCAGGTCCTAATCGGTTGAGTTATGGGCTAGGAAACATTTAGTTTTTCACAAATCAAAAACATGTAATATAGTAATGGTACTTAAAACTGGTCGGTTTCAAGGTCTTTGCAGAGTATATATTCGCTGGATTTCATGTTAACTTAAGTGGGAATCTCTATCCATGTTAAAAAATACCGATGAATATTAGTTTCATAACTCATATAATTTTAACAGGTAAAAATAGACAGATAAAAAAATTAATGATGAATTTTGCATGATAATATTTAATGCAGTCGGCTGGGTGGTCTGGGTTGGTTTCTCGCTGGCCTTCTGCATCTAAGATTGCGGTTTCCACCCCAGCCCAAGTCAGTGGATTTTCATGATGCAGAAAATCGACAGCGGCCAAGTCGTATGATTATACGGCATCTCTAGAGTGTCAGCTTGGTTTCGGTGTTCTCGGCAAAATTAAATCCTAGTACAGGTTCGCATCGTCAGAGCTCAGGTGCCTCCCTCTGGAGAATAAACTGGGTGTCAAAATTACTTGCGGTGATTGATATACGCCTATAGGGAGCCGCACTAAAAAGAGGTACCAGCTTCCGGGAAAGTGCTAGGTCTGCAATGGTAAAACACCAATCCTCAGCCCATTAGAAATAAAACAAAAAAGAATATTTCATGTATGTAATTCATACGGACTGGTCCGAGAGCTATTGGGAACCCACTGAGCAGTATAATGACTCCCTTATATATTACAATGGCCATAATAGTATTATACAAGTATAATAGAATAAAAGTTTTCAGCAAATCAGTTTGCTTTGAAATATTCTTTTTCTAACTTCAAGATCAGAATTCATTTTCACATAGCAAGAAAAATAACCCAACATATTAACAGGTTACAGGTTGATAGAAATTCATGCGATTATAGTACATGTGTCGTATTTAAAATTCGAAAATAATATAAAAATCAATAGGTTTTTTTTTTCTTTCGTTTTTAAGTTAAGACTCCATTTTGTATTAAAATATTTGAGACGAGAAAAAGGCAGAAAAATTGAAAAAACTAATGAACTAAAATTCTAAAGATTTTATGCTTATATTCTACTTTGTATTAAAGTTTAGTTGACGAGTTATAAGGGCAGAAAATGAAGAATTTATTTTCTAAAGAAATAATTAATAGACTAAAATTTAAAAATAAATGAGTAACTAGTAAAGAGATAATTTTAATGACTTCATATTCGGATGATAATATTGAGATATCTATCTATCTTTAATTCTGAGTGCAAAGGTGTTTTTAGAATTATAAGAAAAGAAAGCTTTGCCCAATTAACACACACACTAGTTTAAGTTAGTAAACTTTAAAATCACTTGCCTGGTTATGCTCGGAACGTCTTGTCCACTACTTGACTTAAAATAGTTCGCTTCTTTTTATCTGTGCCCCTTGTTATCTCTTGCTTGCGTTTGCTATGGAGAGCTTTGTCAACAACGCTCTCGGGAAGAACTTAATTGATTTCGCGAATAGTCCTCATTTACTTCATTTTGGTCAGGAGACATTTAAGATTGAACTTTCTAAATTTCAAAGGACAGCCAGTATATTCTTCTTTCATTAACTATCTTCAGTTTTGTAATCAACGTCTATATTCTAACAAGAATGCAAGAGTTCTCACGTTAGGGTTATCTGGATATGGCTTCATTGGAAGAAACAATGGCTTATCATTTTTTTGAAAGAAAAGCTAGGAATCTGACAACCACAGTGGTGTACATTACTCACCTACATTACATTCTAAATATGATTTGAACTGTACGTTGAATATTGCCTCTTTAACGGACGTTAAGGTATCCGACTACCTTGAAATTGTGAATTTTGCCAAAAATTGAAAAATGTTTTTATGATTTTATTTTATAGGCCATCTTATTAGCTTTATAAAAATACCAAGTTTATCTTTTTCCGTTCACTAGAACACAAACTATAAGTGTTTTAGTAAAAGCAGATGCTATTATTTTAAGCAAGATGTCATACTTTAAAACGCGTTTTACTCGAAATGTGTGTGTGTTTTTTTAAAAAAGCTCAAACGGGGACAGCGATTGCTCAAAAAGTTTTGAAAATAATCAATTGAAATTTTTTGTGTATGTTTTGTATAATATAGAAGTGTTTTAATTTTCATATTTATCAATCATTGTTTTACTACAAAATTTACAGTCCCTTATAGGAATATAATCACTGTTTTTTTAAGCAATTTCATATAATAACTAAGCTAAAGTGGTCTAGTTTTTGTAAAAATTAAAATATTTCTTGTTCTGAGGTCATTTAAAAAATGAACAACATAGCAACACATCAGAATAGAAAAATTGAAAATTTGTTCATGGACTTTTGGTACAGAATGGGCTGCGTTTATGTTATTTTTTGCAAATTTTTACCCATTTTTTCCCATTTTAGTAGTAATATAATTTCTTTTTCTCTTCTTAATATTAGCATATTTTTCTTAAAATGTACTAAAAAAAATCTAAAAGCAACAAAAAATTCCCATATATCCATTTTCTTTAAAAAAAAAAGTTGCACAAGTAGTCGAATACTTTAAAAAGAATGTTAATTTCTGTAAAAATATTTTGGCTTGCTTAACATTTTATTTTAGAAAAAACTGTCTGATTGGCAATGATGTAAAAAAGAAGTTTTCAGGAACCTTAACAAAAATATTCAGGATAATTTAAAAGATAATTACATCGTCATAATTTTCCGATTGAAAAAAGTGAAGTGTGTATGTGTTGCCGTTAAAGCAGGGATAACTAAGTATTTCATGAAATAACTGATCAAGTCAGTTGCCATGTATAAAATAAATGGATTCTGTGTTCAGTGATGCTAGTTATTTTATGAAATAACAATTGCTAATCGTCAAAGTACGTAATAGGACATATGGGCTTTGGATAAAATTTTTGTAATATTGTCAGGCAGCTGAAGTATTTTTGTCAACGCGACTGTAAGTGTTCTAATAATAAACAAAATTATAAATTGAAACAATTTATATATAACTAACCATTGCTGCAGTATATATATTGTGCCATTAATTCTGTTTTTCTTTATTACTTATCAATTAACCTCTCCGTAATATGAAATGTGGTATATTTCGAAAAAATATATATTTTTATCATCAGTTATTTTATAAAACAACTTACTTTATTTAATGTTAAATTGTTTATTTTTCAATTTAACTGCCAGTAATTTATTTATTTAAAGAATATCCAGTTATTTCGTAGAAGATTAAGTGTGTAGTTATTGATCTATTAAACTCATTCGATCAGTTATAAACTCAATAACATAGCCTCATTTTGGAAAAATTACTCTGAAAAATTTTGCGTAAAACAATTTTTTTAAGTAAAAAGTTTATTACATATAAAGTTATTTTTTTTACTGTAAAAATTATTATTAATAGATATTCTATAGCAATAATAAAGTTGAAACATGATTTTCGTGGCAAAAAAGATTAATCTTCCGGTTGTTGTTGTTGTTGTCGTGTCCTTCCCGCAGGGAAGGAATGAAAGTTGCCATTGCCTGTGAGACAGGTTGGACTTCTTAACGATAGATGGCGACACCACCTATCTCCACCTCCACAATTTTAGCATGAAGCTGAAGGGGAGGGAAATATTCTCCAGCCCTCTGCACTCGTGGTTTCTGCTCCGACCGCCCACAAGACTTTCGGACCCACTGATTTAACGAGCACGTACTCCGTCTATACTCTGTGGTATTTAGTGGCATCGAGCATCGAGCCCTAGGCCCTCAGGTCTGGAGTCCGATGCTCTAACCACTAGGCTACCCACGGCCCAAAAAGTAAAGTGTTTTGGAGGTGCGGGGGATCGAACCCCGGACCTTTCCTCTTCCGGTAAATGGTTAATTTAGTTTCTTGATGCCTATATGCAGGATGTGTGTCCGAAATTAAATTATCCAAAAGTTATGGCTTATTATTACGAAACTAAGCATCAGAATGTAATAAACTGTTCATCCATGGATTGGAAACCCCTCCAATCTTCTTTTGGTCAATTCCGATCGGCCGCACGTGGGCGCATTATTCGGCAATCGCAGACGATAAACTTGTTACATTGACTTCATTAGTAAAGATGTGGACGCCACAATAAAAGGTGCAGTTCGTACTTTGGTTAAAGGAATTTAAGTCAGTCACGCGGGTACAACGACGTATTCGAGCGGAAAAGAATGCTGCTGGCTTGCCTAATAGGACTCTTACAAAAGGAATCCCGCACTCGATGAGCAGTGTTTTCTATCACGAAAATGTAAGTATACTTGCCAGTTTCATACACCTAAGTTCCCGTCTATTTTAAAGTTCCTTCCCATTGGTAGATAGATTTTGATGTCGGAGGATCGACATTCCATTCTGCTCTAACACTTCGCTGTACACGCGTGACTGACTTAAATTCCTTTAACTGAAGTACGCACTGTACCTTTTTCTGTCGCGTCCACATCTTTACTAATGAAGTCATTGTAACAAGCTTATCGTCTGCGATTGTCGAATAATGCACGCACTTGCGGCCGATCGGACTAGACCCAAAAAATCTCGGAGGGATTTCCAATCGATGGATGAATAGTTTATTACATTCTGAAGGGTAGTTCCGCAATAATAAGCCATAATTTTTGGATACTTTAAGCCCAGAAACCCTGTATATATTTTCACCCAATTCAAAGATCTATTCTACCCAACCAATATACAAATGACGAGGTCAACATCAAAGTTATCTTCTAATACTCCATATCAACACCCCACCAAAGAGAAGACTTTGAACTATGATTTACTTACTGAATATCAACCAACTTCAGCCCAGAAAGGAGTTTTGGGAACTACGAAGCTCAAGCCTATTACCTAACGGTTACGGTCATTCTATGTTGATATTGGGAAGTAAGTCAATTTAGAGGATTCTAAATTCCTTTTACTAGAATTATAAAATTTATATAGTGGTATATCTGTAATTACTTGCTGAATAATTCTTTCTATATATGAAAGATTTGATCTAGATATAAAAATGACATAAAAAACATCAAGCAATATCTTTTCAAACTTTAATAAGCTTTAATAAATTATCAAAAATTAATAAGACTATTTTTAAAAAAGAGAGATACAGGAAATATCTTTATAGAAAGGTAGTCTAAATATATAGTAAAGTTGAATGTGTTCGAGAAACTCACTGAATCAGGAAAATTGACACCTGTGTTCGTTTACAAGAGAACCCTTAATCTTTTGAGATTAAAAAAACAAAACAAAAGCATTCTGAGATAGGCTTTAGCATTCTTTGATCACATTAAGAGTCGTAGAAAGAGGATATTGTTCATAAGTGGTAACTTTTCATCTCGCGTAATGGTAAGTTACATTTTTCTAGAATGTTCCAAAAAATTTTTAATAAAAAATAGGTTTGTATAACAAACAAAAAACAAATGGAATGCTTCTCAATTTTTAAATACCATATTTATTCGAATCTAAGCCACACTTTTTTTTCCAGTGTTAATATTTCTAAAATTCAGGTGTGACTTAGAATCGAAGGTAGGAAAATTGAATGGATTAGAGAAACTGAATACGATACTGACGATTAGAGTGGTTATAGGTTCGTGTATGTAATTAAAAAAATTTTAATCCTGGAAAAATAAATTATTCACTTCTTAACAGTTCTCATTTTAAATATTTAATTTCGTAAATATCATATATCGAATTACTATTTCAAACATTTTTTTATGTTTTTTCACAAAAATGTGTTGAGAATTTGAGGTGTGGCTTAGAATGGATGGAGGCTTAGATTCGAGGTATTTGAACATTTCCTTTTTTGAATGTTACCATAAAAGCAAACTGTAAATATTCAAATACAAAAAAAAAATCGTAAATATGGTAGGTATATTTATTTGCAACCTTTTTTAATAACAATACATTTTTGCAGTACGTTTATCGCTTTTATTTAAAACCGTGATTATTAACGCCTCAATGAATACGAATTTGAACCAAATGTAAATTTCACGTTGTTATGTGAAAAAAATAGACAATTCCAACTAGAGAAGAAGACATTCCAAAAATAATTTACGTAAATCCGAAATCAGCGCCATATCATACCGAATTTCAAAAAGAAACGTCAAAAAAAAAAAATTTAGACTTATAACAGTTTTGGGGCACAATAACTGATATTTTTCTCCATTCAACATGTAAACAGCAATACGTGTCCAGTCTTTTTTTTTTGTATGATTATTCTTTTATATTTCCTCATTTCAAATTAAAATTTTTACTCAAAATAAGAAGCTGCTTATAACTTAAATTTACCTTACACTAAACATGAAATATAAAAAACCTTATCAAATTTATAGAGATAGTTTCGATATACCTATCCATTTAGGTCAAGGATGTCAGACTCAAAGGCTAACGGGTCAAACAAATAAGGTTTAACTTTAGATGGGCCGCAAAAAAATCAATATTCGTAGAAACGTAAGTTTATTTCAAATAATACATTATAATAAACATAAGTAATAAAACAAGAAAAATTTAATGTTTACGTCCCGACACTTGACATCGCTTTTCTGCTACTATTTTTTCCTATATTAAGGGAGATATTTTATTATATATTATGGTGTCCCGATATACTGGCCGGGCTGCAAAATTGTTCGTTGTGGGCCGCGAGTTTGACATTTCGTTCTCAAAATTCCTGCAACTGAAAATGACTTGCAAATAGTGGCCAAAACGATAGAAAACTTTATTTAAACGGTATTGAATTCCAGAAAAGTTTGTTAAATTCTATTGGAGTAGCCGTACAAAAGCCGTTAAGTAAATTCTTATTAGCTTACGCAAGTTTGGGTTTTTAAATGAGCTAAATGAATGACGATCACATGATAAATGTAATCGCGTGTTCTCCAGTGAGTTCAAAACTAACATTAGACTAGTACTTGTTGTCCTACTAGTAAAATTTAGATGCAATTCCAGATTTGATAATTGAATACAGATGTTTAAATATATTGAATACAGATGTTCAAGTATTATGATTCTTTAAAAAGTTTTTCAAAAATAAAAAAAATTATATATATTGTACGTTTACTTTTAAATTAAGTGCATTTTGCTTACTTATGTGCGTTATTAATGTTGAAAAATTGTACTTTTTAAAAAAAAAAGTTTCTGAAAGTAGCATGAGTTAGCTGCAATACAGTGCAAGAACTTATTCATTGGAAACTCGAGATTCTGTTTATCATGTGACTATGACGTCACATGAGCTTAGCCCATTAGCGTCGCACTAAAAATAATTTAAAGGGAGTAACGGATCTTGTAATATGTGTAATAGAATGGTTCGATGACAAGGTCGACACTTGAGCTGCCATCCTACTCCCCACATCCATGCCACTCCAAAGATTCGTTGTTTAAATCTTATCCAAGAGCTGTTTATATTATCGACCATAATCAAAAGTAAACTTAACCATATTGCTGCTCTAGAGATTAAAGAAAGATCCAGAAAAAAATAATGTTACTCATTTAAATTTATTCCTTTTTTTCATTCTGTAAAACAAAACAAGAGTCTAATGAGCATTTTGGTAAGACTTTATTTAGAGCTATGTTGTATAGAAAATAAAATATGTCCCAAACGAAATGAATCATTCATCCAAATAAAATGCATGCTTCCAAATTACAAAGAACAAGATAGAAATCTACATTTTCTTATAATATATATCCTTTTTCAGAATCAGTGGGGGAGCGTTTTTACTGTCTGCATTTTGCTGTGTGCAGTCCAAGGAGTGTTATCCAGATCCAAATCACAACATTTCGAGGATTACATTCACCCTGATGGATTAAAGTTGCAAAACGAATATGAAAATTCAGAGATAAATTCCCAACCCATTTCTCTATGGAATGGTACGAATAACGCTGTAGAGCCTCCATTATTCATAGGATCGTTCAATATCCAAACATTGGCGAAAAAGAAATTGAAGCAGTCACACTTAATGTCTACCATCGAAAGGGTATGTATGTCCTTTGATTCTCTCTTTATAGGAACTGATTTCTGCTGGGTAGGATTTTCACTGCATTATTTGGCCAAAAATATTTGGACACTTTTCTGAAGAAATGGACCTGACAGGTGACATAATTTGATGCGTAACCGAAAGCTATAAGAGAAATGGTAGTAATTTGTCAGGTCATAATTATGATTTCGTGAAACAATGAGCAAGTCAAAGAAGCTTAGTGACTTTGATTGTGACGTTATAGTAAGATGCCACCTTTGTTCGTAAAACTTCGGACATTTCCACAGAGGCCAAAATCTATTGTGAGGGATGTAGTTGTGCAGTGGAAACTTCGAGGCAGGGAAATTGCAGAAAAAAGAAGCGGGAGACTGAAAAAAAAATTAGTGAACGCCGCCATAAAACTCTGAAAAGAGTAGTAAAACAAAATCGCAAGTCCTCGTTGGTTGAAATCACTCAGAAGTTCCAAAGTTCGTTAGGCATTAGTGCTAACAGCAGGATTATTCGTCGACTGTTAAAATTCTGGGATTTCATGTTCGTGCAGCCGCTCACAAGCTGAACATTACTATCTAGAATGCGAAGTGTCCATTGTGAAGGTGTAAAGCTCACCGTCATTGAACTATGGATATGTAGAAAAATGTTCTTTGGAGTGATGAATCTTGAGTTACAATCTGGCGGTACAATCGGTTTGTGAGGGTATGGAGGATGCTCAGTGAACGCTTCTTAAGTGACTGCATTGTTGCGACTGTAAAATTTGGTGGTAACAGCAGGAGGGTGTAGGTATGTTTTTCATGGTTTGGCCTAGCCGTGGTTGCAAATATCAACTCTGAAATGAAAATGAATGTTTTTGAAAATACTGTTTTCTCAAATCTACGGCAATATTTCGTGGAAAGCCCATATTCCTTCTAGCAGGATAACTGCTCCATTTATACATCGAGATTTCCTCAGCCATTGCTTGGGTGTTCAAAAACTGTATTGCCCGCCTCAGAGCATCTATCTTTATCCCATTAAACACCTTTGTGACGCAGATTATGTCGCCACCCAAAGGTACCATTTTCACTGCTAGCGCTCACTTCAGCTGTGAGGGACACCTGGAAATTAATTTTTAAGAACACCTATCAAAAACTGGCGGAAAGTCTCCCCAGATGTGTGAAAGCTGTATCAACGCAAATTAATATATGCTCCAGGACTCTCCAACAAATTATCCGGATATTTTTGGCCAAATAGTGTATGATAGCAGAAATTCCAACAGTTGGTTGAATATTTATGAAATTTGAATGTCGATATTGTTGATTTTCACATCTTTCAGACTCGCTCTTTCAGAAACAAGGAAGAGCTATTTAAACACAGATATAATTATATCGCTCAATTTCAATTGGAAATTATTTTATTTTTCAATTGTATGATATCGAAATAAATACAGCCTGCAAAAAATATTTGTTGATCTCTTTTCAAATAGTTTTATTCCAAATAATACAAATAAAAAATGTCGCTAACATAGATCGAATGGCCCTTTCAGCCACGTACCAATTATTTGTTTTTGCCTACTGGCGGGTAAACAAAAGTACACACCTTATAGTTTAAATAGCGCTATCTAGTGGCATACATGTGAACCCTAACAATATTGATATGTCCAGAATGGCATGAAGTCAACACATGCAAAAATGTAAGTGCATGTGACAATACTCTCGGATATAGGATCTTTTAACTGTCCCCCAGAACGGAGGGAACGATCAATTAAAGATAGACCTCTTTTAACACGTTTTTCACGTAGTGGAACAAAAGCGCTATTAGGACGCAAATTTCGTCTTCGTTTTCGTTCCATATTTTGTCGTACCTTTTTCTCAGCCAATAAGCAACCAATTGACCTCGGGTTTCGGCATTTGGTCGCATTTGTACCCTAGATGAGCCGAATCATATTTAAATTTTCCCATAGTTTTCCCAAATTTTCCTGAATTTCGCTAGTTTATAACAAAATTTTCTCAAATTTTACCTAGTAAATTTATTGATTGTAAAAAGTTTTTTTAAAAAATTCTACGTTGCATTATTGTAAAATACAACATGTGAAAAACGTGCTAAAATAACTTGGCCATGCCAATGATTGATATCTTATTTTTTTATAAAATTGAGCATATTGTTTCTTGGAATCACTCAAATTCTTCACGATTTAGATTAAGTTTAATTTGGCATAAAGTCTAAAATTTCAATTAACATTTATTTAAAAATAAAACTCAAAGAAATAAGAGTACAATGTTCTTCCTCTGAAATAGTATTTCAGAGAAAGGCACATTTAAAGTAAAATTAATGTTAAAAATTATTTTAAAAAACTAACAAGAGTATAAAGGGCAAAATTGTTTTTATCTTCAGTTCCTGTCTAAAATCAAGTAATACTTATTACACTCGCTTGAAAGTTCAACAATATCCATTTCATTTAATCTACATTTTGGTTAGTTTATTATTTATTTTCAGGAGGAAGTAGACAGAATCTAATTATTTCAATTGTATTCTCAAGGTATCTTTCGGTGTTTACGTATTTTACCGTTTACCAATTTTGTTAAATCAAAAAACATCGTCAAATGCCAAAATATGCACACAGCCTATATTAGAAAACCATTCCAGAATATATTCAAATACAATAATATTAATCATAAAGGCACGAAGCTATATAATCATAATGTTTTTAATAAGTTGTACCGTCCCGCACATACTTTTTTTTAAACCTACGCCAGACCTAGGCATGACCGCCATCAGTCTATGTCGGGCAGCCCAATACAGTTCTGAGACAAACACGTAAAAAGACAATTTGTTAGCAGCATTAACAGCTACTATGTCGGTAAGTCCAGGACAAGAGGCCAAGTGGTCTCCACACATATCTCCATTAGAACAAAGTGGGCACGTTGGAGAATCAGCAAAACCAAATCTGAAAAGGTGCTTTCTGAGGTAGTCATGTCCAGTCTGGACTCTGAAGTTTGCGACACCTACAGGTCTTGACAGGTCGCAAGGAATGGGACTCTCCATTAAGGAACCCCAACTCTTTTCATTCGCAGAGTTCTTGACAATCTCTCGAAGACGGGTCTTGAATCTAGAAGCAATGATCCTCTTAACGCTATGGTAGCCAAGAGGAGAGTCAGGCTGAGAGAGAGCAGAGACAGCTCCAGCTAAGGCATCTGCAAGTTCGTTACCCTTCACTCCACAATGACTTGGTACCCTCTGAAGGGTTACATTGCGACCATTATTTATTAGAGAATTTATTATGCGTTGGCAATCAAGAACAAGCCCATTTCTCGAAGGCAGAACTGAAGAGACTGCTAAAATAGCAGCCTGTGAGTCAATAAAAATTGCAATGTTTCGATCTTCTCTTTTACCAACCTCAGTCAGTGCCATATGGACCGCAGCCACTTTACCATCATAGTTAATATACAATTTTCACCAACTGCCCTGCTATAAGGCTGAAGTACCTAGAATAAACCCCCGCACCAGCATTATGATTAGCCCCAGTTGCAGAACCATCCATACTCAACTGCAACTCAAATGTAATAATCTTGATCGCGCATGCTTGAAAATAACATTGTTTATAATTTGTAACACTATTTTTTTTTTTCGTATTATGTTTTAAAATTTGTGAGCTGTTTATACGAAAGAGAATGAAGAGGAAAATTTTTTTTCACATACACACACAAATATGGTTTATAGTACGTATAAGATGGAAATACTGTTTAGCAAAATAACAAAACTGGATGCTTAAAATTATATAAATTTATACCGTAATTTTCGTAAGAATATTTAGTATCCTTACAAAATTCTTATATTATATTGCATAAATTTTTAGGTTGTTTAATATCCATGTTTTCCTATTTTCTGTGTTGATGCTTGAAATAAAAGCTACTTAATAGCATACGTAGTATCTAATTTCAGATCGTGCATCGTTATGATTTGATTCTTATCTTGGAGCTTATGACAAACGACTCTCAGCTCACCCAAAGATTTCTCGAAGATGTCAACCTGTAAGTTTTTATTCTTCCTTCTTCCGAAATTGTGTGTGTGTGTGTGTGTGAAATTTGTTAAAACGTTGTCTTCTAGCGTTTCTTCTGTCATCAAGCGTGGCCGTGGTAGCCTAGTGGTCAAGGTATCGGATCATGGCAGGCATGTCATGATTTCAAGCCCAGTACCACTAAAGACCCGCCGTGTAGGGGAGCGATGCACTTTAAATCTGTCGAGATCTCAAACGTCCACCTGTTGGTGTGGTAGTTAGGAAAGGGGGTGCCAGCTCAGGGGTTGTCCTCGCCATTTGACCATGGTTCAAAATTACGAGGTCCGTCGCCATAAGCCCTCGTGTAGCTGAACAGTGCGACATTAATATTCACTCACTCAGTCATCAAGTATAGAGCAACAGAAGAAGGGAAACGATTTATTTATTTTTGAAATGATAACTTCTTTAGACGCGTTTTGATGAAGTTGAATGTAAATGAAGCGTCACACTCAGGTGCGTTACGCTGAATCGGGTTTACTCGGCTCTAGTAGGCATCAATTGTGCCGGGGTCGGTGACGCTTAGCTTTGAACTGAAAAAATTTTTAGGAGCATGTTTTTTTGAATAAAAATTTCATGCACTCTTTTTCCCGTAGAATTTTATTTTTCTTCTTTGAATATTACTGTCATGTAACCCACTTTCATTGAACTTCAGTAAGTGAACGAGGGAGAGAGAGAGAGAGAGAAAGAATATTTACGTCGCACTGATTAGCAACACAGGGGCTTTTGGCGACGGTCCGCGTAATTTTGAACCATGGTCAAGTGACGCGGACGACACCTGAGCTGGCACCACCCCCTCTCCTAACTTCCACACCACACCAACGGGAGGACGTTTGAGCTCTCGACAGATTTAACGTGCAACGCGCCCCTAAACGGCGGATCTTTAGTGGTACTAGGATCGAACTCATGACACAAGTGAACGAGGTAAGAGGGGTGCTTGAGAAAACGATTTTAAAAAAAGATTGTTTTTATGTAGGAGATTCGAAGAGGGACTCATAGTATTATTATATGCGTATTTCAAGAGTTTATTATCAAAGTTGCTTTGAATATTTTAAATAGATTAAGATAAAAAGAGTGTGTTGTTTCTGAACGTAAGTTCTCTGTCAAGAACCAGATGAATTAACGGATTTTATAGTAAAAGGGAGAATTTGATTTTTCCGTTGAATATTGTTTATGTTCAGTAATGTTTAAAAAAGTTACAAAAGTTGAACTAGCTAGCCATATTAGAAGTCGGTGAAACAGTAGATGAATCTTTTGAAGTCGATGAACTAACAGAAATCCATTTGAAATCCTCAAATTTATAAAAGATAAGGAATTTGTCTTGAATTTCCTTGTGACCACAGTTCCGCAGCATAAAAATGAAGACGAGTTGCATAGGTTACGCTTGCAACAACAAACAAAATGTATAAATTTGACGTATTATGATGTTGAAAGTATTTCATCAATAAATAAACTGCTTAAAGTGGCACAGTAAATTTGTTTCATTCTTAGAATATATAAACTCTATAACAAACAAACAAAAAAAAAGAACGACGCATCAAGAAGGAGCTGCCCGATTGTAATGAATTATCGAATGCAAAGACATTTGTACCGAACATGCAAATGAATAAAGTTTGGTGTCCAATGAATGAATAGCGGGAGCTACGTCGCATCGGAACTGCGCAGTCAGCAGGTGTCTATAAGAAGCGATTCTCAATCTGATGGTCAAAATTTCTGTTGTACTGCAATTTAGGATATCTTTCAACAACTGAAAAAATGTCTCACCGTAGGATTCGAGCACATTATGAACAACTGTCAGAGTTTGAAAGAGGTCGTATCATTGTATTAAGAGAGGCAGGTTGGGCAAGTAGGAGAATCGCTCGTCATATGAGTTGAAGCGATGCGGCCATTAGAAGATGCTGGCAAGAATGGGTGGGCAATAGCAGATTTCAGTGTCATGATGGTAGTGGTCGACCTAGGGCCACAGCAGATTGATTGTCAGATCATCTGTTACAGCACCTTATTCATCGTTATCAACCATCAAACGTGCAACCCGCACACGAGTGTTCACCATGATCATTCACAGACAGCTGATTGAACAAAATTTACGCTCGTACTGACCCTTCCGATACCTGCCACTTATGTTTGCACACTGTCGAGCCAGATTTCAGTGGTGCTTGGCTCGATCATGTTGCAATCATGCTGACTGGGCACGTATAGTGTTTAGCGATAAATCCCACTTCCAACATTGTCCTGATGATCATCGAAGAAGTGTCTGGAAACGCCCAGGGCAGCGTTCCGATCCTGCTTTCACTATTGCATGCCCCACAGGCCCGCAACCAGGAGTTATGGTCTGGGGAACCAATTATTTTGATAGCTTGACCTCTATGGTCTTCATTAGTGGCACACTTACAGCACAGCGGTACGTCGACGACATTCTGAGAACTGTTTTGCTACCGTTCCATTTGCAGTACCCTGGCATTATTTTTAGCAAGATAATGACAGACCTCATATGGCATGTGTTGCTATGGACTGTCTTACAGCTTGTCAAACACTTCCTTGGCCAGCCGCATTGCCCAATATCTCACCAATTGAACATGTCTGGGATTTGATGGGAAGGCGACTGAATCTACTTGGAAATGTTGATGACCTGGCTCGACAATTGGAGCAAATTTGGCAAGAAATACCGCAGGAAACCATAAGGATGCTTTATCACTCTGCCACGTCGTTTGGCAACTTCAATCGATACTAGAGGTGGGTCAACACCTTATTCAGCTCGTTAATTTGTAACTATGAAGATCTGAAATACCCATTAAGTTTTTCTGAAATTTTAATCATTTTCTATTATGTTCATAATCTTTCTACCCGCTAATTTTTGTCTCTATCGGACAGCTCGTTCTTGGCTCTCGTTCCAATACTTAATGGCTTTTAATTACAATTTTTTCCAAAAAAATAGATACTTATGTATTATACTATCGAACAAAAATCTTCGCCAATTCTCGCGATTCGTAGACAATAAAGGCCAAAAAACCTTCCGCCATCATGTTCAAACCCAATATTTTGATCTTGCATTCTCGAGAATATAATAACATTGCTTATAATTTGTATAATATTCTTCTTCTCTTAGTTTGTTGAGTAAAATTATTAGAATTTGGGATCAGCATTCTGTGTAAGAGAACGCAGTAGAGTCCAAAAATAATGCCTAATATGTAAGTGCTCTAACGACTATGAAGTTTAGTAAAATGGTAAAAGAAAAGAAGCATCGCGAACTGCACGGTAGCGTTTAGATTCACACTTATGCGAACTTATGTAGCGTCTTCTACATAAAGAAGACTCATTTGTCGAAATTTTGAATGCAATTATAATGTTTTGGCCAACTGAATAATGAAGTTCATATATTAGATCTTTCTCTTGGTTCAAGGGCACGTATTTTTTAGATACAGTACTTAATTCTTTTAAATATTGTCCGGTTTATTTGTCGAAGTGCTTATACAAAAGAACCAAGCACGGGAATTTATTTTTGCCCATGTATGGACACAATGACAGAATTTGGCGATGTTTTTTGATTTGGTGAAATTGATCCTATGGTTTAATATATAAATACCAAAACATAAAATCTAAAATGATGTAAGAAAATGAAGAAATCCTTATTCAGAGAATTTAAAATATTTCCCAGATCTATTAGTATCGTATTTTTATAAATAACCACTTGTTGATACAGGTAGGAAAAGCTGCATTTACTATTAACTTGGTTTGTTTTATTTTTCTTCACATATAGAGAAGAGATACGAAAGGATTAAAACTAGAAGGATTACATAAAATATTTCAAGATAGCAATTTTGATTCATCACCAAATGTAAAAGAAGGAATCAATTTAAAATTTATGAAAATTCAATCGGTTCCAAATATTTGTTTTATTTCCTATGGGTCTGCAGATTAGTGTTTTACCATTGCAGACCTAATATATTCCCCAGGAGTTGGTATCTCTTTTTAGTGAAGCACCCTATAGGCGGATACCAAGCACCGAAGGTAATTTTGACGCCCAGAGTTCTTGCTATACGAAATCGTACTTAGGATTTTAATTTTGCCGAGAGCACCCAAGCCAAACAAGCTCTCAAGTGATCTTTTAGAGGATTTTAAATGGATTTTTTTACAATGATCTTACTATTAAGGGTTCTTAATAACCAATATTACTTTTTTCTTGGTATGAAATTCTCTCTATTTTTTATTAAATCTGTAAAAATGTACTAGTTCCAATTAAAATTCAATATTGTTTTTATAATATCATAATATTTACATTATTTCCAATAGCTTTGCTCCTAAGGGTGTTGTGTATAATATGACAGTGAGCAGTGATCCTCATGTTAACGAATTTTGTGCCATTTTTTACAGGTAAGCATGGATTTTTAAAAGATCTATTTATAAATTTCAGTATAAAATGGTTTTCCTTCTGTATGCCAAAGCTTTACAGTAACATGTTTTACTATCATGCTCTGCCAGATAACATAAAATGGAAATTGTTATATTATCTGTGGTTTTAAACTGATATCAGATGACTAAATTCTAACATCAACAAAGAAAGTTCAAAATAAGCTGCTCTGTAGAGTATTTACAATGGGAGATATAAGAGATGGCACATTTTGCATTTTCTCAAAAAAGAGGGAGGGGGAATCTAATCAAAACAGATACTATTTTTACATAATCCTTAGAATATTATAAATATAACTTTAACCACTTAACTGGTTTGTCGTACACCATACAGGCTACCGAAAGACGGTCAGACGCAGTTTGTCGATGGTACTGAAATACTTTTCATCCGGGATATTCTTCTATTTCATCCGGGATGGGAATTTTTCACTGAAGGCAGGACGTTAGGTTCTTGACAGTATTCAATAAAGAACAGGGATTAGTCTTGCAATGGGCAATTTGCTCCATGAGAAGAAATGAAAATGGAAAAATAATCCTAAAAAGCCTCCATTATCCCTGTCCCCATTGCAATGTAAGACTTAATATTACACCATGTTTCAAATTGTGTTTGCGTATATATATATATGTACACACACACAAAAAATCCTCAACCGTTTGTAAAAGAGATATGAACATGGATCTTTTTTTTGTAAGTATGAGAGAAATTATTTTAAGATATATGAAACATTCTTCACAGTATGCTGAGTGTACTTATAAAAAGCAAACATTTTGGGGTTTTGTGTGTGTGTTTCCCAATTATAAAATAAAAAATAGTGGGAAAACTTGAAAATTAAAAAAAATTCTTCCAGTTACGTATCTGTTAAAAATATTAATGCTTAGTAATATACAATAAAAAATGGCCTTTTTTTAAAACATTTTGGGCAAAAAAATTGACCGCTTAACTTTTAATTCAAATCAAAAAAGTGTAAAAATAAACAAAATAATACTCCTCATAATTTTTTTAAAAAAAATACTTTTTAACCCATTAAAATTAAAAACAAAAGTGAAAGCACAGAAGCTTTTACTCAGTGCGTATCAATCCGAGTGACAACAGGCCAGAATAATATATCTGAATTAGCTCTGAAAGCATGACTCTTTCTGCTTATTTATCTAATTTTTGAAATGGACAATAAGCAAGGGAGATTACGATGGAAGAGAGAAAAATAAGAATGTATCACACAAAGAAATTGGAGAAATAGAGAATAAAAGTCGATAAACAGAAATGTACTAAAAAAATTTTAAATTATTAAGCAGTGTGATAAAAATCCACTCAAAAAGCTAACCCGTCCCCCCCCCCCCAAAGATCTAATACTTAGAGAAAAGAGAGAGAAACTGTCAATAGTGTGTCTTCAAAAATTTATTCAAATAGTACAGCTACAACACTCAAAGAACAATATTAACAAAGTAATTCATCCAAAAAACTAACAGCAGAATTCTTCTTTTTACTGACTGTAAATCTATAGTAGCTAGAAGAAAACCATATATCAGCAAAAGCAATCGAAAACAAAGGCTTGCTTTTGCAAGAAAGCATTTGAATAAAGATGGCGTATTTTGGTCGAATGTGATGTTTTCTGGTGAAAGTAAAATAAAAATAATTTTTTGCAATTGAAGAAATTTAATTTACGAAAAAAGAAAGTGCAAGCAACAGTGTGATGATATAAAGCTGCGTGTCAGGTGCAGAAGTTAACAAACTTGAAGTCGTTGGTGGCCCAATGGACAAGCATGTCCACTTGAATATCTCTAAGCATAATCTCCTACAAAGTGACCATGGGGTGGTTTCCTCCAAGGGATCGAATACCTGTTAGGGAACTAATGACTTTCCAAAGGTCACGTAGTTTCGTGTGGTAAAGTATATAAGACAGAACAATACTGATGTTCAAGTTCTAGTGCAAGTCAACCTTTGACCTCCCTTTGGTTTTGCCGACAGAGAAGTTACCGGTGCAGTTCCCATGCCAATCTCCGGCTTCAAAGTCCCCCGCACGAAGGGTGACAAGGGCCAATGGCCGAATGGTAATCCCGGATACTTCCAAACAGAAATGATTCTGCATCACGTGTCTCATTAGAAGGCGTGACATATTCCCCCTTTAAAGAGGCATACCCACACACTCCACGAAATACTCCTAGACTACCAAATTGACCCTCAGACTCACTTCCGGATTTACTTGTAAGCTCTGGCACTTAAGCTAACCTCTCAAAGCTCCAAATAACGAGCAATTCGTCTTACGCAGCTTTCACGTCAGTGATCTGGCCTGTAACATCCCCTGACCACCACAACATGCCGTAGGTTCGGAGAAGCCGTAAACTCCATCTTGCAACAACTTCTAATTTCATTTGAACAATGATTCCAAACATAAGGCACACATTGTCCATTTGTGGCTGCTCTATCATACGCCATACGCTCCCAAATATCTAGATCAATCCCCTTACTTAAATCCTGTCTAACATTTATAAAAAGAACTGGACAATATAAAGAAACCTAATGTACTTAACGTGTATCATTTGAAAAGGCTTCTCTTAGAAGAGTGGGACAAAATTTCTTTTGGTACTTACGTACTATTGCAATAATGCCATCGTTCGAGATTACTCGCCGACTTAGCAACACGACAGTGTCGTACGCACTGAATTGGCAACCATGTATTTCGTTTCATATAATATTGCCAATACGGTTGTGATAATAATTAAGTACCTTTCCTTATAAACAAAGAGAAAGTAGGTGAAATCCACATGCTAGATAATCTCAAGGCCGTTATCAGGAACAGGATTCACCACACATTTTATTTTGATATTTTAATCCCTGTGCTTTCACTTTCGACCTCCATTTTGATGAGTTGAAAAGTTCCATTTATTGTTGTAAATTAACTCATTTGAATTTTTATTTAAAATGCTTGTAGATATCTCTTTATACTATTCTTAAAATAAAATATAAATAATATCTATTTTGATAACAAAAATAATAAATAGTAAATTTCCCCCATTTTTTGATCAAATAGCAAAGTGGGCCTTCGCTTATGTCCATCACTATGTATACATGATATATTCGTTTGAGTAAGTAAAGCGATTTAAATATGCTTCTATATTTTCATAACCACTTATATTTATACAAAAAAACATATTTCTTATGTAAATAGTAGAAAAGTAGTTGACAAATAGCCACACAAAACCAATGTGATAGCATTAGCATCATCGGAAAAACCAACAACTTGATTCAAAACTTTTACATAATCAGAAATGCAAATTAATTAAGGAGCCTACATCTTTTAAAAAAACACTATGCCATTATTTTTTAAAAATATTTTCATTTAATAAATCTAGATCATTGTTGAATTATCTAAAAAGACACGACTTGACTTAAATAAAGATCTCTTCTTTAAGGACCGACAAGCTGAGGATACTGAAAACGGAGTCTTACTATGATCCAGACAGATTTTATCGCAAACCTTTCTTCGTGTTATTCGATGCCCCAACACTCAGTAAGTAACATTCATTTTTATACTGATTCAATTAGTCAAATAAAATTTTACTTCTACGTATTGGATAAACATTCCGAACTTACTCATAATAGATATTAGATTGTTATTTATTTCATATTTTTTAATATGACTAAAATCAAATGTTTTCCAAATTAGTAAAAGAGAATAATGCAATTGAAATTCAATGCTAATTGAACTACTCAGTGTAAAAACTCTTTGGTTGTTGGTGTTTGGGAGTTCGAACAAAGATCAGCCATAGTAACTTTTAAACACAATTTTATTATTATCTTCACTTATCAACCAACACAATTAATGGTAGGGAATGCACTTAATAAAAACCATGAAAAAGCAATCGCCTAGGCTTAATGGTACTAACTTATAATTAAAATTACTTAACTGAATCCTGGAGCGCTCTTGACTTCTACGCTTGAATTCTCTGTAAATATCTTGTTTAACTATACACCTCCAGTCGTAAGCTTGATCACAATTTAATCAATTTTTAATCGCCAACTATCAAGCATCCACCATCATCACGTACACTAATGCCAACGCTTAAATAAAAGTAGTCATTTAATTAATTCTCGTCCTCTTCAAAGATTCTCGTTTTCAGCAGAACTTACATTTAAAGAAAATAATTTTACCTAAGAGGATTAGTTGAAGATTCGTGGACAGACCCGTTACAACAGGATGATACCGAATTCCACCGATAAATTCAGTAGGAAGATAGTTGGCACCATGGGGACAACAAATTATCATAGAACATGAGGTTGCAAGCCACGTTTGGTTGGCAAAAATCGTGTTAACAGTAGCCACTGGGAGGACGATGAGCCAGACGAGGAAGGTGTCCAAATGAATGCGGGGATTTGAAGCGTCGGGGTAGGGTTGAAGAAACGTGCACGTAAGCAAATTTCCAACTTCTTACGGAGTTGCTGCAGGGAGTACCGGCCACTGCATACCAGAACGTGTGGTTCATACACGAGGGTGCACCAGCACATTTTTCGATTGCAATGAGAGTAACCGCTTCTATACTATTTATTCCGGGAAATGAATTTGATGCGGTGGACCTGTTGTTTCACCTCCGCGCTCCCGGGCCTCAGTCCTTTGGATTTCTTTTTCTGGGGTCACCTGAAATCGTTTGTGTTTGTGACGTCAGTGGCTAAAAGGGAGGATCTCACAACACAGATCGTCGTCGCTTCAGGTGACATCGCCAGCACACCGGAGCTAGGACCTACGCAGTCGCTACTTCGGACAATTCTTGTGACAATCACTTGTCATTGCATTTCTGACGACGAGCTGTGATACATTGTTCGTATTGTAAATAATTTTTACGTCTAATAAATGTATTTTTATCCTCTTGTTGCCCTTTTTCATTCCACTCGACTCCACATCCTTGATAACTGTTTTTGAGAATTGCTTCGACTAAATGTGGTTTGCGGCTCAATGTTCTACGGCAATTTGTCGTCCAACTATCACCCCTCTAAAATTGTCGGTTGAATTCGGTAGCATCTTGTATATAAATAAATGAATACTTAAATGCTGCCTTTCACTCACTATCTATTAACGTTTTGAGCTGTAGTCCCCACGCAACTTATTTCGAGCTGTTTCCACAGGAGACATGAAGCGATTTGGATTGATCGGATACCACGTGAAACCATCAGAAGCTGTCAGAGAACTAGACGCTATGGTTGAAGTTTATGACTTCATGAAAAAGAAGTATGGCATTGAGGTAAAGTGGATATATATTATTATTAAAATGAATTATTCATTGTAAAATTATTAAAATTTATAGTTTTGGCACAGTCAGTGCCTTTTTGAGAAGAAGCATAACAAATCCTGTTTCCTTCTTGTTTCATTAATATCTGAAATAATAATAACTCGGGATAACAAAAGTAAAAACAAAAAATATAATAATACAAAGTTAGAAACAATTTTCCACAAAGATATTCACAAAATACTTTCATTTAATAGAATACAAGCACAATAAAAACATTCGCTTACTTTAAGGATTTTAACTTGACTAATTGCTATAGGGGTAAAGAGGAAAAAACTGTTGATTTTTAAGCCTCGTCAGTTCTAACCCTAGAAAGGGAGGGAGGGGTTGACTAAGATTGTAAACCTTAACCTTAAGACTTATTTTATAAGAGTGTAAGTAAAGAAATAAGAACTGACTCTGAATAAAACAAAAATATAATAAAATTTCTGCAAATTATGACCAGAGAAGTGTGATAATTTGTAAAATGTTGCCTCAAATATGACTTTAAAATACTTATTATTCACCATAAAGACTAGAATATTTTTCAAATAATGTTGATCTTAAGTTTAATAAATTCATAAATATTAATTTTAGTGAAATTTTGACTGCAAAGTGATAATATTTGAAGATTTTATAAGCAAAAAAAAGCTTAAAAAGTCTCTCTTCTTTATTTTTATGCTAGTATTCTCTATTTTCAATTGAAAATAAGAATTTTCTTATTCCTGTATGTGTAGTTTATTTTTGATTTTAAGAGTTCCCAGCAATTGGGCAATTTAAAAGTATTGAAAACTGAGTACATTCCCAAAAATTGCATGCAGAAAAGTGCGTGTTCAACTCTCAATGTTTAATTTAAATCAGCGGCTCTTAAACTGTGGTCCGTGGACCCCTGGGGTTTCCAAACGCTTTTCTAGGAAGTCTGCGAAGGGGTATCCTTCATTGAATGTAAGGATTCCCCTCTTTTACAGAATCTAAAAGGGCTCGTGGAAAAATGGAAAGATGAGCTATCCCAGCCACCGCCAAGGATAAAATTCAACTAGAGCATGTATTCCACTCAAGAATATTAATTCAGTTCTTTTGTTATTTGCAACTACATAACCATTAATATAACGTAATGTGTTTTACTTAGATATTTGCTATTTTCTTAACAGAAGTGTTAAAAAAAGTCGGTACATGAGCAGCAGAGGCAGTCTTATGATTATTGAGGAATCTTTAAATCACTTAGCCATGTGTTAGGAGTCAGGAGGGGTGTTCAAAATTTAGGGGTCTGTGACGGCAGGTTGATATATAAAGGGGGTCCGCGGCGACCAAAAGTTTAAAAACCGCTCATTTAAATCATTTATTCACAAACACAAATTTTTAAAAGATTTAGTAATTTTCAAAATTGAAGTCATTGAAGATTTAGATCAGTTACTAGAATCATATACTTCAAAAATCAAATACTACGTTATTTGTAAATGATTTTCACGAAAGGATGCTTCTTCAAGGACATCTTGCTGATGGGCGACTTCAATGCAGACTGCGACTACGTGAAGGAGAAAGATTGGGAAAGAATCGAACTGTGGACCAACCCGACCTTTACGTGGCTCATCGATCATTCCGCAGACACAACCACCAATTACAGGAGCTGTGCCCTAGACAGGTAGTACTTTAGAACGAGAAATTTTACGCTACAACATCAAAACTAAGAATTAGTTAAAGGAGAATCAAAAATCCCTTTTTATACGCTTTCATTCCTTAGAAAAATCGATAGAGATATCTGTGTCACAATCCTTGTTCTGAGCACCTGAAATGAAATCAGCAGCTTAGTATATGAAAGGAGTTTATACCTTTTCTTCTCTTTCTACATTCAATCTATACTAGTTATAAACAATAAGTCGATCGCAATCGACCGGTAAACCGCCAATACATTTTGGGGTGACTACCTTTACTAAAACTTAAGCCGCGCATATTAAAAAAAGTATAATTATACAACATCGACGCCAGCTAGACTGAAGAATTTCACAACGATGCGACTTCATTTACTTAAACAAGTGATTCGATAAACGTGTAGACGACATCCTGTTCCTTCACTGAAAGTGAACCATAACTCGAAACACTCTCGCTGCCACTGTAGGGGGCCGGGGGAAGCGATAATACTGTGATGCCAGCCGTGGAAATGAATTTTTTCCCCACACACTGACTGAAGGGGAGAATAAATGTTGATGATCATTTCTTCCCGCGATAGCACGGGATTGGGTTCTCGAGTTGATGTCATGTCCCCGATGACCTGAAAATCGGCAGAGAACAAATGTAAGTACATACGTCGGTTTCAGGTTCATCGATTCACGTGCGCTCTCTGCAATGAATACGTCTACGTTTTAGCAGTCTGTTAGCATTCAACTTGGAAATTTTGAGTTACTTATGCTTTTGCAGTAAAAATAGAAATACGACATATTTTAAAAGAGAAGCACAATGTCGAAAACAAGTGTTAAAAAAAGAAAATGTACAATTTTAATACAGAATGCCACCCCCCTACGCCACTGGGTCGACCGCAACACCTTCAAAACATTAGAAGCAGCCCGTACCCTAGAAAAGTTCACTCGCCCCTGATCTACACAAACAACGGTTTACACTCGCCATCTGTGAATCTCTCGAACATTTCATATTAACGTATATTTTCAGATTTTAATTTAATTACGAGTTAGAGTGGGAAATTAGGTACTATCTAAATCAAAGTCAGAATAAAAATCAAGGAAAATCTAGATAGGCTAATAAAAATTCTTACAATGTATTATGGAACAAAACAGCAACTATAGGAAGCGAATGTATATTTGTTCTTTCCAATAATTTATTTAACATTAATGCAGTGGACTGTCCTTCATATAACTGTTTCTCATTTTTAAAGAACATCTTCTAGCCGGCTGGGTGGCGTGGTTAGTTTGTCGCTGGCTTTCTACACCCAAGGTTGCGTGTTCGACCCCGGTCCAAGTCGAAGGATTTTCTTGATGCAGAAAATCGACAGCGGCCATGTCGTATGATTATACGGCATGTAAAAGATCCTTAGAGTGTCTGTCTGGCTTGGATGCTCTCGGCAAAATTAAATCCTAGTACAAAATTCGTATCGCCAAGAGCTTAAGCGCCTCCCTCTGTGGAGGAAACTGGGCGTCAAAATTGCTTGCTGTAATTGGTATCGCCTATATGGTGCAGCGCTAAAAAGTGGTACCAGTTCCTGGGGAATGTACTAGGTCTGCAAAGGTTTAAAATACCAATGTGCAACCCCATTAAAAAAAAAGTTCATAATTATCGGTAAATTCCTAACAATACTCTCTGGCTCTGTTTCAGTTTTTTTTAGATTTTTTTTTCTTTTATGCATCTTTAAAAGAGTTGCTGAAGTCATAGACCGCAAGTATTCAATATTTCAACAAAGAAAACTTCTATATCTTTGCTGGTATCAATCATTTTTTTTAAAAAAAAAAACAACTACCGTAAAATCTGGCGTATAACGCTCACCCATACTTCCAAGCTGCATTTTTTTTAATTTTTAGATAATTCGCCATATAACGCCACCCCCTTTTTTACGAAGATACTTGGAATGTATGTATACAGTACTCTTACGTTTTGAAGTCATTTATTCAAGGTATCATCCCAGGTTTTTGAAAAACTAGTACATTTTTAGAATTACGACTCCTGAAGCTCAGTAGGTATGTCAATTCTTTAAAATAATCAATATTTCAATGTATATTGAGGTCTAATTTCCTTTATACTCATCTCTTTTTATTATTTTTAAAGCTATGATCTTCCTAATCGGCGTATAAGGAGCCTCCGCAAATTTCGATCTTACTTTTTGTGTTAAAAGTGCGCGTTATACATCGGATTTTATGACACATTTCTCGCTCATATAACTCTATTCATATTTCTATATTTGTATACATCTGAAACAAATCCAATATATTCAACAAACTATTGAGTTGAGAATTTCATGAATAGAATTACCCTTTTTATATTTTCTATTTATTAGAATTATAATCTTTGGCATTATTCAAGTACTATATATATATATATATATATATATATATATATGTAATGACTTCTTCTAATTCTCCTTAACTGTACCCCGTCAAATTATTTTCTAGTTCTTTCGCCTCTGACTGTTATAATCTTAATCTAAATCTAATTGTACGACCGCGTAATCTTAATCTTAATCTAATTGCTCCCGCTCATTTGCAGCCAATCACGACTCCTGTTATAAAAGAATCGTACGACCTTCACCGCCACTATAAAAGCTCTGAACACACGGTTACGCGCGCTCTTTCGCTTCGCTTTTTGTCATCATGTAGTCTGCC
The DNA here is from genome assembly GCA_019973975.1 of Trichonephila clavata. Lineage (NCBI taxonomy): Eukaryota > Metazoa > Arthropoda > Arachnida > Araneae > Nephilidae > Trichonephila > Trichonephila clavata. The sequence goes on along the minus strand of BMAO01014478.1, from coordinate 95,067 downwards.
GCATCTAGTGTTTGTGTATTGTGTGTGTCTTTTTGTGATTACGTACATCTATGTGTCGTCCTTGTCTTACTTAAATGTGTTCAAGATGTATAATAAATCGTTTTAATTAATCACCGGAATGCCTCGTCAATTCCTGCCAAAGCAAACATCGATCGTAATTAATAGTAATCATATAACGAATACCTTTCAACGGCCACGTCTATTACATATATATATATATATATATATATATATATATATATATATATATATATATATATATATATATATATTATAGTACTTGAATAAAATTTAATTTTTCGAACAGAATCGTATATACCGGGGAAAATATGAATGATGGAGTCATAATGTCATCAGCTGGAGTATTTGACTACCGACAGGAATTAGATGTTACTATGGAGGAGGTATGTAACTTTTTATCCTATTTAATTGGGAAGGGGCAAAAAAAATTAAGCTATGTAATCAACCAGAAATCCATTTAAAATTTGAATAATTTTAATAAATGTTACTTAAAGAGATTTTCATACCAGTAATTGTGTATTTGTATGGATAAATATTGCAGTGTTGCCATAATAATTTTTAAAAAGTCTAATATTAGAATATGTATAAATTGTATTTAAAGTTAAATAATAACTAAAACAGTTATTTAAGTACTAGTTTTAGAAGTTCAAAAAAATGGCTCTGATTATATAGCAACGACTATTAACGAAATTGAAGAAGGATTTCTTTTTTTTATAAACTACTTTCAATAAGTAATCATATCATTTTAAATCTTCATTTTCTGATTATATGAGAGAGAGAGACACTTTTCATTCATCTATAAAAAATTCAGAAAAATAAAGAAGCATTGAGAGAATTATTAAAGTACACTCTTGCCCCGCAGAATTCATTTGTTTTCTGGAAAACATATTCTACAGTTATATATTCTTCGATATTTATTCGATTAAACATAGTTAATGACTTTGGGACTATTTTCGGGGTAATAGCAAGGAAACAATTTTTATACATGTAATTAAAAGTATTTATTAAGTTATGCTTCTATATTAGGTCTGTATATAAAACAATTATTTTTATAACATTATTTATTTTGATATAATTGAAAACATTCAGTTAGTCATTCGAAACTGAGAGCATATAAGCACACATTCAATAACATTTGTAATCTCTAAAGAAACATTCCGAAGCTTCGAGAAACATCGTGAGCTATTAAGTTTGGATAAATGAAGTAAAAGAAATTTATATTGTTATGCATACTAAACTCATAATTAAAAAATGGCAACACAGTACATTTCATTGTTTATATGAAGGATAGCCATGTACTTTATGACATATATGAAAAAAAAAACGATAGTAATGACTTTTATTTAAAAGAAACGAACATTTAAGTCGAAATTAGAGAAAATGGGCAAAATGCAACTTATGCAGCTTGGTGTGTACGTTTTGACTATGATTGTTGATCATCAATAGTTGTTAATTTCGTTGATAATATCAAAAAGTGTCTAGAAATGTTTTGGAGAAATTATTTACTCTATTTATTTAGGTGGGGATTGCGATGGATGAAAAAGGGCTTACAAGTTGACGCGGCTAGAGCGTCTCAAATTGGCTCCCAGTGTGATACAACGACAGTACAATCAATTGGAATTTAAAGACTATGTATCTAGAAGACATGTTCTAGGTCAAGCATGAGTTAAACACATACGAAAGACTGTTTTCTAGCTCTTTCAGGCTGGAGGAGAAGAAGCACTATGATAGCTCAGTTCGTTGCAGATCACTTTGTCCTAGGATCCTTTGAGTAAGGATCCTAGGTACAATCATTGTCGTAATGGAGTCCATTAGAGTCCCTCTGCAAAGTCAGGTTTGGGGCACCTGGTATCCTCCCCCCCCCTCCAATGTGAGGGTTGCGGGGTGTACGTTACGCCACTGGCTACAATGATGCAAAAGTACAAGTTTCTGTGCGAAGCGATCAGTTATGTGTGTTCCTCCAAGCCATTGACAGAGATGTACCCCTTTATATTGAACAAGGAAATGAGGCTTTTCCTGGGCCAGACAACAGTGAGCTTCTGTGCTCTTCACAGACGAGTGCAATTTCACACTGGAGAGCGATTCAGGGTGTCTACTGATCTGAAGGGAACAACACACCAGATACCATCAATCCAAAACTGTTAAAAGACACAGTTATAGAGATGGTGGAATCGAGATTTGAGCAGAGATTTCACTTGGTGGTTTCACTGACCGGCATGTGATCCATGGAAGAATTCTGACTCGAGTGAGATATCATGGTGAAATCATTGATCGATATATTTCACGCCTACATCACTGCTTTTGGTAATGAATTCCTTCTGATGGATGGTAATACGCGAAATTACTGAGCTGTACTCGTTGAAAATTATCTTCTGGATCATAATTTAGAACGAATGGAATGGCCAGCTCAATCTCCAGACCGGAATCTAATAGAGCGTATTTGGGTAGACAAGTTGGTGTTTTTAGTCCGACTTCAAAATTTGTACATGAACTGGAACAAGTGTTACTCCATATTTGACCCTCACTTTCCGTTTCGGTATCCAATAATTTAATTGGTAGCAAGAAAATATCGATGCTGCCAATGCATTCCAGTTAGGAGTGGACACATTTCTTATTAAAATCTATTTTCGTAATGTTTCTATGGCATTTTTCCACATAAAACTGTGATGTACAACTTTCTCCAAAAATATATTTTTCCTTTAAAAGTGCTTGTTTTGTTGTTGTTGTTGTAAAATATGTTTGTGTTATAAACTCATGCAAATCTATGTGTTGTATTCAATAGAAAACTGCTTAGTGCACATTTCCTCCAAATTTTTTTGTTTCTATGTTTATTTATTTTTAAATTAGATATGTTACGGCCAAAGCCCGAAATCGGCCAGCTAAATCACGAAACAGTCAATATCGCTTCACAATATGACCAGCCAAAATCCAATCTTTACTTGATTTCGGGGTTTGGCCAGCCAGTTCACGAAACGGCATGATGCGATCGGCCAAAGTCAGAAGAAAAAGGTCATGAGCAAATTTTGGGCGTTTGTATATCGTAATGTTAATGATAATCACATTACAGTTGCCACAGAGGAGTTTTCCGACGAATCCACCCCTCTTAGGCGCCTAGGATCGTCCTTCGGAGCAAAGGCCAAGGAGGTACGGTGGCCCTTGGTGGGCTGTAGTCTGAAGGGAGAAGTTTTGGTGAGTAAGGATTTCACAGAACCAGAAACCTCCTGGTCTCTTATGAAAATTTCCTCTCTCTTGTAGAAAACAAACAAACAAGAAGATAATCACTTTATCTACTGAATTAGTTTATTACAGAAAATTATCAGTATCATCACACTTGTTACAAGAGGAACTTTTATGACACTTCGAATTGCACAGCAGTTTGTTATTCTTACATCTGCAGCGATTTGTTGAGCACTTGGTAGTACAACTGCATCGAGTGTTGCCTTGGCTGCCGGTCTGCGATTATGAAGAGGCAACGGTTCGTAATGATTTTTCCTCTGTGCCCACGGATGCAAATGTAAGTAATTTCTCTTGTAAAATGGAAAGCTCACTTCTGAAGTACAGTTGTATTTGAGAACACCATGTTCTGTTCCTAGCTTGTAGAAAGCGCCCCTTCCGAACAGTCTTGCTCCAGGACATCGAACATTGGCCAGGGAGTTCCGGGCACTTCGGAAAGTGGTCGGCCAAAGTCGCATATACGCTATTCATCTCCAGTACATCGGACATTGGCCCCACGCCCCGGCTAATGAGAGATTTGGTCGGGCAATTCGGGAACTGGCCGAACTTCGGGCTTTGGCAGTAACAGATACATTAAACAGGTTGTACCTCAACTTTTGGAGTGATGGGCAGTGTGCATGATTTTGATCAAAATACTAACTTCAAGTTTCTTTGCAAACTACAAGTATTACTTTTGTTGCTGTTCCTCAATTTCATAAATTTTTAACGTTTTTGTACCGCATGACTAATACATTGAAGATCACAATAACTTCTCAGATAAGCTCCAAACTTCTTCAGTCTCTTTACTTAAATATAAAATGCTAACATAAAACAAATTAATGCCCCAAGGCATTAATTTGTTTAAGTTAACCACCTGTCTGAACGGATAATCTTTAATGAATCTAAATCTTGTCACTTTAGTTAAATTCCTCAGTTTTGTTTCTTCTCGTTACCTTGAATTGCATTTCAGTTATACCCTTTATTTCATAATATAGTCACTCTCTTGCTCTGTTGGTATATTCATTGCTTATTTGCGTAAACTAATTTTCAAATGCATGTTTCATTGTCAGAAATAAGAAAACGCCTTATTTTAATTTTCTGTTTATAGGCACGAAAAATTTCTGACCACTGGCCAATTGAAGTAAAAATCAGAGGAAAAAGTACGTATTCGTTCGTTGCAGTATAAAATATCCAGAAGGTATAATAAGTATTGGATGATTTTACTAACAATAAGTAGAGTTAGACGCTCTTCGCTTTGACTAAATAACTAATAAATAAGATACAATGAGCAAAACTCAAAATGAAATTAGAGAGAAAATGTGTTGATTCGATAAGCTCTAATACTTTGTTTTCCAGCCTCCCTCACAACGGCAATTAATAGCTTAAACGCTTTTCCAGCATTTCATATTCAGTATTTCAAAAGAGAGCTCCCCACTGACTATCAAGTACTACTAATAAGTATCTTGTGCTTGTATTCCCAAAATGAAAGAGTAAGAGTTCTCCTCAGCAGAAATGTGTCATTGAGTGTTTATTAATGTCGCGTCTTAGAAATACAGTGAAGTACGTTTTATGCGAAAACCTTTAAGGTATCCGACTACCCTAAAATTGTAAACTTTGCCAAAAATTTACAAATCTTTTTATGATTTTATTTTATAGGCCATCTTATTATCTTTATAAAAAATACTAAGTTTATCATTTTCGTTCACTACAACAAAAACTACAAGAGTCTTAGGAAAAGTAGATGCCATTACTTCAAACAAGATGTCATACTTTAAAATGCGTTTTACTAGAAATGTGTTTTTTAAATGCTCAAACGGGGTCAGCGATTCCTCAAAAAGCTTTGAAAATCATTAACTGAAATTTTTTGTGTAAGTTCTGTATAATAGTAGAAGTGTTTTAACCTTCAGATTTATCAATCACTGTTTTATAACAAAATTTACAGCCCCTTATGTTAATATAACCAGTGTTTTTTTAAGCAATTTCATATAACTAAGATAAAGTGCTCTAGTTTTTGTAAAAATGAAAATATCTCTAATCCTGAAGGTCATTTCAAAAATGAATAACATAGCAGCACATCAGAATTGTAAAAATTGTCACGTCAGAAGTCTCTTAGATGAGAGAAAGAGAGGTTTATTAAAAAAATTTCGAAATTTCTAGCGTGAATATCTTGTTTTCCAATGGATATGGAATGGCGGTGTGTCGTGGCAGAGGTTATTATAAGTCGATCACTGACGTGAAGGCTGCGTCAAGACGACCAGATGCTTGTTATGTTGAATCCTTGAATGGTCTGATAGTGGGTGTGAGAGCCCAAGAGTTATTCTAAGCAATAGTGAGTCTGCGGTTTCTCCATCTTGTGCCTCTTTAAAGGCGGAATATGTCACATCTCCAAAGGAAGACATGTGATGAAGAATCATTTCTGTTGGACGTAACCAAGATTACCATTCGGCCATTGATACTTTGTCACCTCTCGTGGGGTGGACTTAAAAGCTAATGATTAGCGTGGGAATATTGCCAATTTCCTTTTATGCCGGTTGGATGACTTACCATCGAACTTAAATGTCGACATTGTCCTGTTCTGGATACTTTCCCATGAGAAACTAAGTAACCGCAGAAAAATTATTGGTTGCTTAACAGGAAGTTGGTCCTTTAGCGGAGACTGTCGCAATATAATATAGCACCAAAATATTTGGTGAACTAAATATATGCTACAGATATATTGTAACTCTGAACTGAGAGTGAAATGAAGGAGTTTTGAGAATTAATAGAATTGCATGGACTTACGTCTACTAAACTCAGTGGTGCAACACCCCAGCCAAGGCCTACTGTGCCTATTTCGGTTTTCGTGACCTTAGGGGATAAGGTGCATGAACAAATGTTTCGGTCAGGTGGCCATTCTGACGCAAAAAAAAAAAAATGTTGTCTTCTAGTTAATGTTGTCTGTCTTCTAAAATTTTAAAAATAAGAGGAACTTAGTATTGGAAAGGCAGATATATTTAGAAATTTGTATATGGATAAAATTTATTATGCATACTAATTGATCTTTTTGTACATAATATAAAGTATAGCTATTAATATTGATTTGATCAGTTTCAAAAAGCTGTAGATTGAATTACCTCGCAGTATGGAAAAGGTAAAGAGACTTAAAGTGTGATTCAGCTCCTTCATTTGGATGTTCACGAAGATTCGATGGATGGTTATGGAAACAGTAACCTGTTATATGACACTGCCGAGAAGTGGAAAAAATTTTTTTCTCAAACTCGTCACGTCTCTCACAGACGATCTAAGAAATGGAAAATCATCACTCCCAGATAGAGAAAAATAGAAAAAAAAGGATTCCTTTTAAACTAAAAAGGAATCAACCAGAGATCATGATGTTAAATTAATAGAGCGAGGAAAATTATTCTCAAAAAAAAAAATGCACATGTCAAAGATATCAGAATATACTAGATTCCATGATCACTAATTCATTTTTAGAAACATGCCTGTCAAGGGAAATTTTGAATCTTTTGGAAGACTTTCTTGATCACCCAATTACTATGGATAAATCTTGGATCTATCAATATGATCCCATATACCAAAGAAATGAATGATGAGTGGAATCACGGTGATTCACCTTAATCTTGAACAAGGCTGAAGAAGCCTTCAGGAAAGATCATGTCTGATTTTTGAGATTGTCGTGAAGTCATCTTAACTGACTACCTGGAGAACGGTCAGACCATCACAAGTGCCAGTTGCTGCTCATTACTGAACGAATTGTGTGATGCTCTGATAAGGAAATGGCGGGTTATAATCACCAAAAGTCTTGTCAAAAATGCTTCCACTCACTCATCTCCAAGTGCGGTTGAAGATTCAAAGCGATGTAACTTTGAAATTTTTCAACAATCGTTCTGTACACCCAATCTCACTCCAAATGACTTTTTCTTATTCACAGAACTCAGAAATCCACTACGAGGTTGGAGAATTGTCAAAACTAATGACGTCATTCAAGAGGTGATACAACCGTTTTCGATATAATCAGTCGAGAAAGACAGTTCTATGATGAAGCCCTTCGAAAGGTCAAGAAAAGCTGCTGGATTATGTACAAAAGTCTTAACAGTAACAAATAAAAATTTGACTTCTATCTCGATTATTTTCAATAATAATTAAAACTTTTTGGTACTTCTTCTCTTATAAATAGTAGTGATATTACTTTGAAATGTCATTATATAACGAAGAGTAAATGAATTAGAGAAATCTGTCTAGTATCCATGTAACCACCACTTTTCGTACTAAAAATTGCGGCAATTCGTTTTTAATGTAGGTGGTTGTGGGTCTACACAACCTCACGACAATAGCTCCCGTTTCACGAAGATTTGATGGAATGAATCAAAGTGTTGCGGACTGTCTCGCTAGGCTTTCCCACAAAACTGACTAGGAGTTTTATATATATATATATATGTGCACAGAAGGTTTCAATAGCCAGTGGCGTACCGTTCTTCCCACAACTCCCGCATCGCAGGGAGGCCCAGGATTCTTGGTGGTCCAAAACCTGTCTGACGCCAAGTACGGCTTGGGCACCAAACCTGACTTTGCAGGTATATATTGTCCTAATATTCTCCGTTTCGCCACTGCTTATAGGCTCCATCGCACTTCAACTTTTTGAGTATTTAAAGATATTTACACCAATAAAAAAATGGGGATATGTCATCATCGAAATGTGGAAGTTTTAAGTGTTCCCATAACCGCGTAAAAATGAAACTATGTCTCGTAGAAGAAATTTGTTTATTTCAAAATAATTGATGTTATAGTGAATCATCAAAAATAATAATAAAGGCACTTTTCACTATTTAATGTACTTACTTCCAGTAACATTTTTGCACGATAAGCAAGAAAGTGCAAGGTACTTTATGTCTTGGGTATCTACCCCATTATGTTGCGAACAACATCTCGTAGATTTATAGAGATTGCAATATTCTTCGTTGAGTTTCTTACACAAAATCTGATGAAGCTTTCAGTTTTCTTCTCCTGGTTAGTCTTTCGCCGATACTGTCTCACGAAATCTCCGAATGAGTTAATATAACGTATCTTTACTTGGTATTGCATAGTCTGCGGTGGCGTAACACACACACCTGCATTGTGGTGGGGGGGGGTAAAATTTTAAGGGGTCTAAAGCCTGACTGACACCAAGAACATATTTCACCAATTTATAAAATATAAAATGAGAAACCTGACTTTGCAGGGAGGTTGTCTAACATTCTCGTTACGCCACTGTCAATAGCCACTTCCTTACAGAATAAATGCGGTATGCAGATTAGTTTCAGTTTATAAAGGGAGAGTTTTTTGCACAAGTAAAGAGGAGGGTTATTGAGTTTGCCACCATAATCACTTGGTTACTGTTGCCAATTTCCATACACGGAGTAGAAGCCTAAGGCAACTGATTCATCAAGGACAAGTGGCCGCGGCACCCAAGTGCTTATGATCACGAACTCGAGGCCGGCGTTGTGAAATCATTGGTTCGAAACCTAGTGCCACTAAAGAAGAGCTAGTGCACGTCAATTCTGTCAAAGCTCAAGGTCCAGCCATAGGTGGGGAAGTAGTCATGTCTTAAAATTTCTTGAAGCCCTGGGCCTCTATGACACTTTTCAGGAGACAGTATATAGCATACGTTGTCAAATACTTGTACAAATGACAATCCGAGTGGCGGTGGTTCCTATATTAGCCAGTAACAGCCTCTGGACTTAAGTGATCAGTTTGGTCTAGTGGTATGTTATGTGTTTACGAATCCATAGGTCGAGGGTTCTAAATCTCCGACATTGGTGACCTTGGTTGAAAAGAAAAATGACAAACCTGATGTGTCGTGACGCCATCTACCCGCAAAGTCGTCACACCCACTTGATGCAGCAAACAAAGTCGTCAGACTCACTTGACGCAACAGTAATAACTCACACGCTCAACATAACAACAAATATCTCGTTCGTTCGCCTATCCACCGACTCACTGGTGGAACATTGTGTAGCGGTGATTCCTATATAAGCCAGTAACAGCCTCTGGACTGAAGTGATCAATTTGGTCTAGGGGTATGTTACGTGGTTACGGAACCGAGTGAGTGAGTGAATATTAACGTCGCACTGTTCAGCTACACGAGGACTTTTGGCGACGGACCTCGTAATTTTGAACCACAGTCAAGTGATGAGGACGACACCTGAGATGGCACCCCCTCTCCTAACTACCTCACCACACCAACTGAAGGACGTTTGAGCTCTCGATAGACCAACCGCATCGGTCCCCTACATGGTTGGTCTTCAGTGGTACTTGGCTAGAACTCTTGACATGCCGGCCAGGACATGATATAATAAAGTAGTTTTGACATTGTTGCTAGTAGGCAAAAGAGTTCAAAATTCATATAAAAATAATTGGATTATGATCCTTTTGAGACCAGTTGGCCATGTCTTAAGATGTCCTTGTGTGGAAGTTTGGACTGGGAAGTCCCCACACAGGTATCGTCCTCATTTAATCATGGTTTAAAATAACGAAATCCGTCATCAAAAGCCCTCGCGACGCAATAGTGAGACGTAAATTAAATGAAATCGCTTTATATTTACATTTGATGAGAATTGTTATCACTGCATAAAAACATCCGGAAGGAATCGATGCTTTTAATGCGTAATGTTAAAAAAAATGAGTTCAAATTCTTTTTTGAAATTGAAAATATGTATGTATATATAACATTAATATTCAATTTTGATTTTAGTATCATTTTGAAAGCATCATTATTTTTTTTTATATTACTAATTTCAATTCGGACCAATACATCTTTTCTGCTTCCTTATTTTGGCACCTTTACTGTTATGCCTTAAAATTCGTTTCGGAAGGGAAAAAAATTCATATTTTTGAAATACTTCTTAATTTTAAAAACAGAATAAACAAATGCATATTTTTCAAAAAAATTATGATTTTATATAAAATTTGGGACATTTTTCTCTAGGAAGACATGTTCTTCCAATTTAGATTTACAAAAAAGACGAGAGAGCCTTAACGGGAAACCTCTTTTATTTACAAATCTATTTAAATCATTTGCGCGGAAAAGAGACGAACATGTAACTTCTCATAAATAATATGCAATTGTTATTTTCTTCCAGTGTCTCGAGTAGCAGAAAAACATTTGACATCCGACACCTGTTTCAGCATCACAGATTCGAGGTTGCCAAACGTCACCCGCGAAACCATCCGGAAAGCTTCCAGAAGCGCTCACTTCACAGCGACGTCTGTACCCTCGGGAATATCGCTGCGAAACGAAACGGATTCTTTCGAACTCATGCTGGAAGCCGTCATGAAACTTAGGCGTGCTTTGCCAGACGTGGTCACCAGCGAGCAAGAGGAGGCGATTCGCTTCAAAGCCAACAACGGAGCTCTGGAAGACCCAAGCTCCTACGCAGATGTACAAAAGGAAGTTTTCAGAGTTGTCGTTTCTGTACTGAAAGATCACACCGAAGTGTTTGTGTGTAGAACTACGACAATAAACTGAATTTGTGGAATGCAATGCAAGATTGAGTTTCTTGGCAGTAGCCATTCGCGATTTACAAAGCATTGTAAGCATTCATAAATTTTATTTCTATTTGGAATGTGAGTGAGCGTTTATTAATATGTGGCCCTGCAAAGCAACACGAGGGCTTATTGGCACAACAGACCTCATAATTTTGAGAGTGAGAGAATATGAACGTCGCACGATTAGCAACACGAGGGCTTTTGGCGACTGTCCGCGTAATTTTGAACCATGGTCAAGTGGCGCGGACGACACCTGAGCTGGCACCCCTCTCTCCTAACTACCACACCAACGGGAGGACGTTTGAGCTTTCGACAGATTTAACGTGCATTGTGCCCCTACACGCGGGTCTTTAGTGGTACTAGGATCGAACTCATGACATGCTAGCCATGATCCGATACCTAGACCACTCGGCCACCGCGGCCATACCCGTAGATAGGGACCTCATAAAAGAAATATTCGAAAATTTTAAAAATACTTACATATAACAAACAATTTTGTCGACATACTACAAAAAACGTTTTTATGCGGTGAACAGGGACCGCATAAAAAAGTAGCACTTAAAAAATGTCAATTTACGAAATTTTTATAAGAAAGTACTTCCAAACAAAATAAATAATAAAATTCCACATGGAAACATTTAAAAAACAATTTCTCATTGTATACATGGAGAAATTTTCAAAATGCACATACGTAATTCACTGCTACTCGTCGTAATCCAAAGCGCGCATCTTCCTGTGATGAATTAGCTCGAAATCGCTTTTGTCACTTGAAGAAACAATTTCAATTGATTTATTTTTTGGCACCATAAAGTAAGAGATAAGTTTTTGAGATGAAGGGCAGTTGGTCAGTTGCTTGTAAATGTCACGATAACTAGATATGCATGATCGAAGCTCTTTTTGGAATTTCAAACTCCTTTCCGAATTGGTACCTTTTTAAGAAAATGCTTTTCCGATTAGTTGGAAAACTGGTTCCCAGCATACATTGTATCCGGTTCTTCATGTCCGTCTTCATAATCTATCAAATTATTGGTAATGTCACTGTTACGTCCGTAAAATATGGTTTGGTTCCTCGTAAGGCCGCCAGATAGCGCGCTCTTCTCTCTTGGCACAGAGCCAAGTCTCAGTTAGAACTTAGTAATTCTACTTAGAAGTAATGGCGCGAGTGTATATGTGGTTGTACTATAGATTCTTATTCCAATATACACTGCTGGCCACCGTAAATGCAACACCCTGAAGGAAGCACGCAAATAACATGAAATTTACAAAATGCATTAGAGGAGGTGAGATATGCAAATAATTAGAATTTCAGCGCAGACACACATCACGCACGTCTGTGGCGCCACCTCAAAGCGCTATTTAAGGCTTGGAGATTTCGACGATTTCAAGTTCGGCAATTGTGTTTTTCTTGTGGTTTTTTCAAAAAACGATCAGCTATGCCTCGTAGAAAACAGCGATCAGCTTTTGATCAAGTATCCGAGTTCGACAGAGGAAGGATAGTGGGCTAACGAGATTTTGGATTATCTTTCAGGGAAATCGGTAGTCGTGTTGGACGAAATCAAACAACTGTAATGCGGATATGTGACCGATAGATGCAGGAGGGTACGACGGACCGACGTGGTCGATCGCATCCACCTCAGTGCACCACTTCACGTGAGGACAGGCAGATTGTGCGCATGGCAGTGACGGATCTCTCAGTCCCATCACGAACCATGGCACAGCACATTGAGTCTGTAACACATCATTCAGTGTCTGCGTGTACCATTCGACGCCGTTTACAGCAGAGGGGTCTGTCCGCAAGACGTCCATTGCTTGGTCTACCCTTGAACAGACGCAGAATCACAGACGTCTCCGCCGCCAATGGTGCGATGAAAGAAGGATGTGGGCGGCAGAATGGAATGAAGTTGTCTTTACTGACGAGTCACGCATCTGTCTACAACACCACGATGGTCGGATTCGAGTCTGGAGACACCGTGGAGAGAAGATGCTGAACAGCTGCGTTATAAACCACCACACTGGTCCTGCACCGGGTATTGTGGTATGGGGCGGTATTGGATATCACACTCGCACTCCTCTAGTATGCATTACAGTACTTTAAACAGCCAGCACTACATCTCCGAGGTGTTGGAGCCCGTTGTCCTTCCTTGCCTTCAGGGCTTGGCCACAGCCATATTTCAACAGGATAATGCACGACCACACGTGGAACGCATTGTCCAAAGGTTCTTCGTCAATCACCAGATTGAATTGCTTCCCTGGCCGGCTCGCTCTCCGGATCTTCCGGATCTTTCGCCGATATAAAACATGTGGTCAACGGTTGACCCAGATTACACCCCCAGCTGCGACACCAGATCAACTTTGGCGACGTGTGGAAGCTGCTTGGTATGCTGTACCCCAAGAACACATCCAAAGTCTCTTTGAATCAATGCCAAGGCGTGTGGCAGCGGTGATCTCCAACGATGGCGGTTACTCTAGCTACTGATTCTGGCAGGAACCACACTTCACAGAAGTCTATAAATTTAATCATTTGATACTTGGCCAACATGTTAACTACAAAATAAATTTTGTTCTGCTATCTCTTGTCTTTCTTGGTGTTGCACTTACGGTGGCCAGCAGTGTAGTTTGGATAATAAATAGTTTAGTTACGGTCCGTCGATTGTTAATTTATTTAGTAGCTTTAAGACATTTTTCAGTCACTGTCATTGAAAGTTCCATCTTCAATCAAGTGCGTTGCGAGAAAGCAATGGAACGTGCATTGTCGAGAAATTGTTTATAACCAATGAGCAGAGCGTCTTGATGTGTGTATGTATGTACATTAATAGAAAACTTAAAGTGGCGCCCAAACCGTTGAAATTCGTACAACGCATTAAAAAAAAAACACAAAAAAAAATCATACGGAAATAAAAATGCATAAAAAAAGGACCGCACAAAAACAGGTTCTACTATACCACACCACGCCAACAGAAGGGCTTAAAAGTCCCGACAGGTTTAATGAGCCCTCTACATGACAGGTCTTCAGTAGCACTAGGGCTCGAACTCATGACACGCCGGTCACCGTTATCATATAACCACTCGGCCATCACAGCCCCACTAAGATCGTAAGTTATAAATGGCTTCGTTATTCTATAAACTACTGTGAAATAAATGTTTTATAACTTCTCTAGCCACACACCAGGATCATAGCTGCATTTGGATTTTTGTGAAACATCTATATATTCACCATTCCGGTCTTTAGTCACATCAAGACTTGAACTCACGATCTGCCTACCACTAATTTGCTATCTGTTGTCCATATCGAGGTCCACGAAATCCATTATGGCAAAGGTCAAGATTGTACGCCTGTCGTTAGCCGTAGCCGAGCCCCATGCAGGTAACATTACGATTTAGCCAGAGGCCTCTCACCAACCTCACGAGGAAATGCAGCTCAACGGCTACTAAGAGTACCCCCAGTCGCACAACTGGCACAATATATTTTCAAACATCCATGCTTTCTCCGGGATTCGAACCCAGGCCCAACGGCACAGAAGTCAGCGTCGCTAACCACTATACCGGATATGCGGCAATTACAGTATCTTATAATTATGGACTTTTCGGTTTTATGAGTGATTAATCGTTTTCCAGTTAAATCTTTACATATATTGAAACAGCTCGAATCTGACAAAGTTATTAAAAGACCAATCCTTAAGCCAAATGATCCGTAAATTAAGTTTTGGGATTAGGATATTTTAACTATAATTTTTTTAAATTTGCTATAGTATCATTAACAAGAGATATTTCAATACATTTTCCTTGTACATACTAGTTATATCTCGTATAATTTATAATTGCTATTTTTTATCAATAAATCTGAAATCATACCAAAAGTTTTTAGATATATTCATAAAAGTATTTTCAATATTGATTTTTCAGAAATAATTTTGTATTAAAGGTAATCTATTTAAACAAACTGTGCAAAGAAATTATCTAGGCTTTTCAGAATCTTAAAAATTGGGTTTTTTGGGAAACTCTTGTAATAGACAACTGAGTGTAGATATTGTATGATGAACTAAATGAAAAAATTACAAAAAAAATAGAGTGTAACTATTTATTATGTGATCAACATATTTAAATTTGTCAGTGACATAAAATAAAAAAATGTGAGGAAATTCTCACATAGGAATGTGCTTTAAAAAAAGTTTAAAATAATCCAAGATCATTTACACAGAATAAATGGGCAATATATAATACTAAAATTGCTTAGATTGCATAACACATAAAGAATACATCTCTAAGATACACAATTCTACACACCTCACTGGTTCACTATTTATATATTAAGTTAAATGGCTTTGATAGCAAGCAACATGAAATTTTGAAGAATTCCGTGAATTTTAAAATATTAAAAATGACAGAATGCATAAAATAATATTTTCAAAGATACACAAAAAGCATAAAATAAAAAAAAATTCAAAAAAAAAAGGCAAGAAAGACAATTATTACAGGTATTTGATCAAGCATTTGGCATTTTGTGATAAATGTGAATAAGATTACTATCTAAACCCAGGTTATACAATAAGTAAAATAAATACATTAAGTAATGGATTCATTTGATGCATAATTATCAAAATATGTTAATCCATTCACTTTTCAAAATATCATAAGTTCAACTAATTCACATACAAACATGTAATTTATTTACACAATATTTCTCACCTAAATGATTTTTTTAAGGAAAAGACAGTAGATCTAACTACTGGGTAATACTCTCAACAAATATATAAAAATGCTAAAGCTACTTTGGAAAGAAAAGACATTGTAGACATCACAGAAAATTCACTGAGAAGTATTTCAATCATGCTAGAAGAGTACAGAAAGTAGCAAATAATGTGAATAATTAAGTCTAAAACATTACTTGCTACGGATATGTTTTTAGTTAAATAACATGAATGATTATTTTTCAACATGACTACAGGATATTTCACAGCTAGACTTTCATAATGATGAATCATGATACAATTTTACAATTAAAATTTTAACTCGTTAGGCTTTTGAAAACATTCACATAGTCCAAATGTGAATAGTTTTCTCCAGTAAAAATGTGATTTAGCATTTTAAATCACCTTGTTACAGGGATAAAATTTTGTTAAAATTTCTTTATTTCACTGGTGTACATTTAGTACAATAATTTTGCTAGAAAGTTAACTTTCTTTTCGATGGTGTTCATCAACTGATAGGTGCTTAGGTTTTAAAATGATATTTATCTACAACTATTTATCTGATAAGCACACAATGATGAACAATGATTTCAATTTCAGATTAAGAAGTAAAACCACATTAGAAGCTTAACAAAACAGAAAAATAATACTTATTAAGGAACCCCAAAACAATATTTTTTTATGGGGAAAACAGCTCACTTACTGTACATTCTTACACAAAACAATGATATAGTACAATGAAACTTTACCATACAGTTTTATAAAGAAATGAAAAATATGCAACAAAACAGAAAAAATATAATATACATAAAAAAGTATACAGTAATAGTGCAGAAAACAATGAGATACCCACATTAACTGTTAAACAGAGTTCTGAAAAATTGCTAAGAATTATTTTTTAAATACACTGAGAATTTAAAAAAAGTACAGTTGAAATAAATATAGCTAAGAGATTCTGTTATAAAATATCAAATTTAAAAAGGTAATTTGACATTCTTTTTTTAAATAGCAAACTTCAATTATATTTTATCTATATACAAATTAAACTAATCCCATGTTCAAAAATCTTTTTTCTTTTTAAGTAAAACTTTTTTCAGTTGAACTGTATTTAAATTTTAAAAAAGTTAAATAAGCAAAATACAAGCAATGAAGATGATTAAACATTCAAATTAAGCTTTAATCACATATTCCAATTTTCTAACAGTTCCTTTTGTCTTTATTTCTTTAAGTATATTTTCCCTCTTTTTTTTGTTCTTGAGTATTGTACAGAAACCACAATTTCTAGATTAAATAAAAAGTATATTGTCTGAATTTATCATGCAAAAAATCTGCCATTTCAACAGAAAATTCCCTTTTTCAATAAGCATGAGATTCAAAATCAACTTTACCATTCACTTATGAAACAATTTGGCACAAAATATCAAATTATTTTTAACATTTATCTGTGTTTGTAAAATTAATTGAATTACAATAATTCTTCCCATTATATGGGAGAAAAAAGTAATAACCATATCACATAAAAAGATAGGCTGGATTCTATTTTAGAGCATCCCTTTGCAACAAAAATTATTTTGTGCCAAAGAGGAGATAAGTTCTCAAAAATGACAATCACTTTTCTCTGGTAGCCTTACTGCTTATATAATAGCACAAAATTTAACCATTTTTTTTTTCTTTTTCGTCTGCATAAACACAGCTTCTAATGTCCATTCAATCTTTTTTTTTTACATATTTAGCTGGAATTTTCATCAAGAAGGAAAAATTCTGCATATCATTCTGCAATATGCATTTCGTCCTTCTTTTACTTTAAACTGGAATAATCCAGTTAAGAGTCAATTTTGTTCTCTTTTTAAAGCTAAACCGCAGTTGTTGTCAGAAAGAAGAAAAGCTGCATGGGTGTTCTTAAGGCAATCAGGGTTGTTATTTATTTATTTTAGTCCTTTTCATAAGAATTGGGGGGGGGGAGTGCATTTTTACTTCTTGTCATTTTTTATTTACATCTGCAACAGTGAAATCTTTGATTTTCATATGTGATGTACATTCAATCTTGTTTCATTCTGCTACGACTTCAAACTTGAAAATCGCACTTTAGCATCATTTTAGAGCAATTTTTAAATCAATGCCAAGGGATGTTTCAAAAGGATTTTACTCAAGATTTGATCCGATATAAAACATATACATTTACAGGTTAATGAGAGGAGTGACATTTATTTACAAGCATCAATTCATGAACACGTCATGGTTTATGTGTAACCACGAAAAAATTCCCATAAATTCCTGAAGCACCCATTGCTGTATAAGCCTTTCTGCCCTTGCTTCCACTCCTGAAAGGTCATGTTGTTCGACACAAGCCACAGTTGTTGGAAAAAAAGAAAGACACCCAGAGCAGCTATCATCAGAGTATATACAGCACTAACAAAGCAAATGGCTATACTGAAATAGAGAAGAATTGATAGATTGTTTATTACCATTGCAATTAAAAGTAACACAAGAGCTGTGAAATTGAGGGGAGAAATGAATATTACTTCAATTCCCTTAAAAAATAAGTATAAAACTCATACTGAACCTATTTACTAACTTGCTAATATTTTTAAAATTAAAAATTAATTATTAAATTAATGTCTTAACAGAGATACAATATGACTACTGACAATATATCTTGTAATTTTAAAACACAATCAAATGATAAGGGGAAACAAGGGATAAGAATCTTGAAACAATATTATTGTACATAAAAATAATTAGGAATATACAAAAGAGTGAACAAGAAGGGAATGTTTAAAGTTTGACTGTTTCTTACTCAAACAATGTGATATTTTTTACTCATTTTCAGAAGAGACTAAATTTGAACAGTAGAAGTTTTTTTTTATTATATTACTTTTAATGTATTATAAACACGTATATTGAATTTCTGATTAATCCTTTTAACTTTCATAAAATCAAATTTTTATACGCAATGAACATTGTAACATACGAACATTTTGTTATAAACAAAAGTTTATATGTGGTAGCATGACTATAGATATTTCCTTAAACACCACAATTCTATAATGGCCCTCATTTGTTTAGTTTAGAATGGTTGTGCCTCATTAAAGATATTAATTCAATTTAAAGTAATGTTAATTCATAAATATATAATTCTACAATACAAATTCAATGTAATTGAAATTCTAAGACAAAAAATTTTAACACTTTTAGAATAACAAATTTAGAGAATCTCATAATGTAGTATATATAAAATTATTTTAAAATCAATAAAAAAAGCATTTTTTAAAAAAAAAGGAAAAGAAAATTCTACTTGCAAACTTACTGAATATCTCCAAAGACATCACTACAATCATCTGGTATTAAAAGCAGCCCTCCTAAAAGTGTTGGGTGACAAATTGTGGTTAAAGTCAAATTACTGCTGTAGAAACAAGAAAGAAGCAATGCTATAAGGGCCCCTATAAAGTACTTTTGATTTCTAGAACCAATGCATGTATCCAACCTGGAAGTAAAAAAGAAAAAAGACACTTAAGAAACTTTAAACCAATGGTATGCAATTTTCAAAATGATAATGTAAATGAATTCATTTTGGATACTTACATATTTCTAGGCTTGAAGGAAATTAAAGGCTGAAGTACATTTTTAAGGATTTTCAGAGAAAAAATTCATGCATGAAAATCAGGAACACAACCAGGATATAATTTTTCAACATGATTATAACTGCACATTTTAAATATAATTATCATACCAATGTATATATTAACTAGGTTAAAGTACAGAATAGGTGGCCCCTTGGCAAAGCCAATTTTTTGCCAAACAGAATCAGTCGTCAAACTACCTATAAGTAGTAATAGGTGTGAAGCGAAGCCGAAGAAAGGAAGAGCTGAATTCATTCTGGCATCTAGATAAATGCAAAATTTAAGGGGTCACCTATGCTATACTTTAACCAATTAACTACACACTTAAATTATTAGTAATTAAATTAACTTTCCTTTTTTATAATATATGAATCAAATAGTTTAATTAAAGGCTATACTTTAAAAACATAAATAAAATGTGTTGTTAATTGTTTAAAACACAACACAATGTCAAGAAAAACAAATTTAATGAATTTGATATTTTAACTTAAAGAAAGATAAGCCCTTAATCCAATTGTAATTCCCTGTAGTTTTAACAGGAAAACAGGAAAGAGCATCAGGAAAATGTTCCAAAAGAAATACAACTTTTAATATGCAAAAAAGATTCTTTTTCAATACAAAATCTGTGCCAGACCTTTGTAAAAGGTTTGCTAGAAATTCAGAGGGTACTCGCGTATTATTGCAACAATGTCAATGTTCAAGATAACTTGCCAAGTTGGCAACCCCAATTTCGAATGTCGCAACCATGGGCTTCTTTCACGTAATATCCCCAATATGTTGCGATAATACATTAGTACCATTCAAAGATTTCCAGATTAAATAAATAATATCTTAGTTATACAACTATTTTTCTGATATTCATTTTTGAATTTTAGTTAATTATACATATTTATAGTAAACATTATCACATAACATTATGGAAGATATTATGGTCCTCTTTTACTTTAGTCATATCTTCAAAATTAACCTAAGTACAATTGAATTTACATAAGCAGCAATATTCATATTAAAAAAAGTTTGGGAATCCTATGGATTTCAATTTGAAATTTTAATTTGTTACACCTTACCCTGCTTATTCTTAGAACTTCCACTAGTATTTTTGTGATTTTAGAATTATTTGTGGTAACCATCAATTGAGATATGATTTAAATATTTTTCATAATACCTTAGATATTATTACAAAAATTATTTATTGCTTTTTGATATTAAACTCTAAGGCAACACAGGGGCTAGAGATGATTAATTTTCAATCATGGTCAAGTGACAGCAATAACTTGTAAACTTGCATGCTCCTCTCCAAACTCCTACACCATGTTAAAGTGATGACTGTTAGCCTCGAAAGATTTAACATGCATTAGATCCTTTATGCTGCTGTCTTCAGTGGCATCAGGGCTTGATTGCACATATGAAAACATTACTATATTAAAAAAAGAAAACTTCTCCCCTCCCCTAAAAATGTAATGCATAAAACTAGACCTTTCCCTAAAAAAAAATTTTTCTTTTTGCCATTGCTTCACTTAAACCCAAAATAAACCCTATATAAATATGCTTCAAATTAATTCATTGTTGTTAATCCATGCTCAATTAATTCACTGAAATAAAACTGCACAAACAATATAACTTAGAATGCAACATATATAATTATGCTTACCAAATACTATGATGGTCTCTCCTATGCACACAAACACCACATATGTCACAGTGGTAAGTTCTTGCAGGTTGAGCGCAGGAACATATCTCACACCGAATTTTTTTATGCAATTCAGTCTTGGAAACACTTCTCTCAGATGCATTTATAATGGGAAGAGTAGCTTGTGGATGGGATTTTGCAAAAAAGATACACAGACACATGCAGGCAACAAAACACATGAGAACAAAATTTTCTATGAAGAGAATCTCTAAATAGGGTACGACCTCCAATTCAAATATGCCAAGCAAAAAGAAAAACGAAACTAGACTCCATCCGAAAAAGAATCGAGTTCTTGATTTAGAAGCTACTTTAAAATAATACAAAATAAAAAATAATGGTAAACAAATAAATACACAAATCATCCATGTCCATCCTTGTGCCGCTATTACCATTAATAATGGCATGAAACAAAACGCTCCTGCAATTTCTAAGTCCATTATGCAGGCTGAAGTTAATATTGATGCACTTAACAAAAATTTTAACACCAGTTTCACGCTCAAACGCAAAGCGCACGTTGAGCGCTTCAAATTTTGTTCAGTAACTATTCCTCGAGATCTATATTAAGAATGACTTCATGAAGCTATTGTGTCATGAAATATTTCAGAAGAAATAATGGTCACTTGACTTGCAAATGTTCGGAGACCCACGTGATAAGCTTTGCATTCTTACTGTGAAATAAAAACTCTGAAAGGATAATCAATATTAATTCATTTTACTTTTTAAATCGCTGCTTGTCCGCATAGACACTTCTATTCATTTCACTTTGAAATGTACGAATTTAATAATAATACTAAATTCTAGCAAATTAAATTGCCAGAATCATAGAATAAATAGCATATTGTGTTTTTGAATTGATTTGAGTTTAAAACAGTTGAAGGAAAAAGAGATAAATGAACATTATTGTGGTTATTTTATTTTCTGATACATTTTTATGACGAATTTCAAATTTGAAAATAAATTGTCATAAAATAAGACTTGCACATTTCCATCAAAAATTTAGTTTCAGTTTTTAATTATTTTATTTTTAATTAAAATACCATATGATATACTTGATTCATATGGGTGATGCTGTTCTGCAGGGCTTTTTATGTCTATCTTCCCCCTTCGTCTTAGTATTGTTTAAAAGGTTTCAAAACTGGAAGAAGACAATTGAATTACACTTAAAATTACTTTGAGCACTCAAAGGAGAAATAAAGGTTTTTTTCAAAGGAGGAATAAGATTGGGTTTGATTATTAAGATAAATTAAGTAAAACTCGCAAAAGACACGAGAATAGTAAATGTCACATTGAGACTATTTCATAAAATTTAAGTAATTTGGAGAAATAAAACAGAATAAAACATAACATTAATGGGTGGCATAAAAGAAAAATTGAAAATCATAAGAAATTAAAGGCTAATAGATATGCTATACAAAAATAGATGCCTTGTGGATCTTGTTAAAAAAAAGAATTGGCATTTAGAAGGCATATGGAATCTATTGAATCGAATAATAGAAATAGTTATATTGAACTTGCTTATTTATTAACAATTAGGCCGTTACGAACGTGCTGAGCGCTTTCACCTCAATCTATTCCTCAACATTACGGATGCATTGCACGTGTCTATCTGGGTTTTGCACTGTTTTAAACACCACAAATGCATGTATCAGCGCTGATTTAACCTTTGAGTCCTTGGGGTGGGCACCCTGGTGCCCGGATAAGCTGGAATTAACCAGATTTTCTGGTTATAAAATTGGATCCACCAATGCCAAGGGGACAGGTAGATCTTCTGTCCCAGGGCCCAAAATGAGTTTAAATCGGCACTGGCGTGTATCGTATTCTAAAATAGCTTTTTATTTTACTAATAGATGGCAGCACTAGACTGAATGATAAAATTCGAATACAATGTCTTATGTGCACCCATTGACCACATTGGGATTGAATTTGTAGCTTGTATCATTACTATCATCAGATACTGCTGCAGAAGGACCTTGTTTCACGCATTTGAACAGATAGTCTTCCCAACTAGAAACTAGTTCATTAATAATAGATGCTTTAGTCTGTCCACATCCCCATACTGCTGAGCAATGTCAAACTCTGAAAGTATTTTTCAAATGTTTCAGCTGCAAACTAAATATATGTTTTATAAGAAAATATATAATTCATCCCTTATTACATGTGAATACCAGCCAGCTGGGTGGCGTAGTTGGTTTGACGCTGGCCTTGGACACCTTGGCGTCCAAGGCCAGCGTCAGCTCTTTTGAAGTTGTCTGCAGTCACACTTCCCATTCTGCATTTAATATGATTTTATATTTTGTTTTTGATGCCACATACATTAAATGAGTTTTCACGTAAATATTCGTTTCGAAAGACGTTATAATGCTCCGCCTCGGTGGCGCAGCTGGTTAGGCGCTACCCACCCCCTTCCCAGCCAAATTTGCGATTTCAAACACGGTCCAAGTTGGTGGATTTTCATGATGCAGAAAATCGACAGCGTCCATGTCGTATGATTATGTGGCCTGCTAAAGATTTCTAGAATGCTTGTTTGGCTTTGGTGATATCGGCAAAATTAAATTCCTAGTACAATTTCGCATCGTCAGAGCTCAGATGCCTCCCTCTGGGGAAGAAACTGGACGTCAAAATTACATTGTGGCCATTAGCATTTACTTATGTGATGTCACACTAAAAAGTGATACCAGTTATCGGGGAATAGATTAGGTCACATGGTAATTTCCAATCCTCAGGCCCATTTGAAGGGGGGGGGGAGAGAACATTTAAATGTTTGTAACTGTTTGAAGCAAGCCTTCAGGTTTATTACAGTACTCGAAAGAACTTTTTATTCACCTATGCTTAGTTTTCTCTCCTGGAAAAGAATATCTTATATTTTTTAATTGAAAAATTGTGATCCATTATGCACGTTTCAACACTGACCTCTAAATTCAATTCATTTTCATTTGAATTCCTTCATTAGAAAATAGATTTTTTTTTCAAAACATAGCCCATCATCCTTTTGGAGGTACAAATTGCTGTTAATTCTTAAAATAAATGCATTCATCTTGTTCTTTAATTTCTTATAATATATGCATTCAATATATTTACTTCATTAACTGGAATAACAGCAATCATGTCTACTAAATAAGATACGAATAAACTTCGCAACAATGTTTCATCACATAATTTTAGAGCATTGTTATAAATTGATTCATTTAAAGTTAATCTGAATTCCAAATGTAAATGCAGTGTTCTGTATTTTCTGGATAATTCTGCTCATAAAAAAAATAAATAAATAAACTGGAATTTAATTACCTTGTTTTTATAAAATTTATCACTTTCAGAGCATTATTAAAAACGTTTTTCAATGCATTCTTTGTCAATTTTGCTGTCGTGGTACACTATTCCAAATAAGATGTTATGAGTAAACTTCACTTTTTTTCTTTCTCTATTCCTTTGTAGCGGACCGTCACCAAAGAGCCCTCGTGTAGCTGAACAGTGCGACGTTAATATTCACTCACTCACTCACACTATTCCTTTGTATGCTTACTAGAATCGAAAATGGGGAATTTTCTTTCATGTGCAGACTACATACGATTCCAGTAAAATACTACCTGCTTTATTATTGACTTGGGGGATTTGTCTCAGTTTTCTATTCCTTGGTCTCATTATAAAATTACTTTTCGTAGGATGGGCTTTTAACTCTTTTATCTACCGCATTATGATTTTTTTTCGTGTAATATTTTTTTTTAACCACTACATTGAAAATTAAGGATATACATAAATAAAATACTCAACTTTGGGAAATTTGATCCGTTAGAGCTAATTCATTAAATTGGCACTTTAAAGCACCTTCAGTATATGAGGTTTAAAATATTCTCATAACACAAAGAGACCGAATGACTTTTTTTAACAAAGTTTTAACTCTTAAAAATGTTAAATAACCAGAGAGCACTAATATTTTACAGTAAAAAATATTTATTTTTTGAAATAATAAAACTAAAAATTTATTTACTTTTTTTTCACAATAAAGCAGATTTTACACATAAACTTAATTTGATGATATCAAAGAAACAGTTTTTCTTTTCATTACCACACAAAAATACAATACACATTGTGCATTTTGAGTGAGATTCCGATTGAATGTTTTTTTAAAGCGCAACATCCTTGGGTAGGGAATACAGCATTATCTGAACCTGAACAACTGCACCTTGAGTCTTGTTCAGTCTCTTGATCGTCTTCTTAAGAATCCAACGAAAATTCAAGCAGACAATTTACCGGGACTTCTTCATCTGAAAAATCATCTGTAAGGGCATCACTACTTTCAGATGGCAGATTCTGTAACAAATTCAAAGTCTCTTGAAAACTGAGCTTCTTTTTTCCAAACCTCCTATTGTTGTTAAATCTCAGTCACACATAATGAAATTAAGATGCTGCTAATTTTTAAATAAAGAACAGTTATTTTTTTTTTCATTTAATTGTGTGGCAAAAAAAAAAAAAAAAAAAAAAAAAAGATTGAAAGTTCCACATTTTTTTATAAGGTTTAAATAAAGCAATAAAAAAAGCAAAATAAATAAAGCTAAAAAAATGCTAGTAATGACGCTACAACACAACGAAAAACAACAATAAGCTACACCAGTGCTTCTCAAATTTTCACTATTGGCGACCCAACTTTTCAATCTTAATTTTTATCACTCCCCCTTATACAAAAATAATGTATTGAATTCAATAATAATGCATTGGGCGATAAAGCTACGATACGAACTTAATTATAAACCGAACAAATTAACAAGGTAAGTAATAAGTTTTGTGATTGTTCCTTTTAAATAACATGTATTTTAAGCAAAGTACTTTTAAGTAATAGGATAATTATTGTGTTATTTTTTTTTCCTTTCGCTAATTTTTAAATTGGAGCAGATTGTAAAATGATATTTAATTAAAGATATATTTCCTCCATCACCCATCTCTAAATGTAGAAATGTCCTTAGAAAAATTGTCTATGGTCTATGTTGCTCTCTACCACATCCAGCACATCTAGCATTCTCGCGAACGTCTGCGCGAGTTTGGGCAACTAACTTATAGGACGTCTGGGCAAAACATGTAAAAATGCTGTACCTCGTAGAACTCCAGTTAGTCTTGGTCGAGTCGATACTTCTATAGCAACCGCGAATCTACCTTGAATGTACATTTTATAATTTGCGCTTTAGTTGTAATTCACAGTATTAAGTATTTACGACAGTAGATTAACAAAAACTTGGATAAATTTTTAAGTCGTAAGCGAACATTCGACGATAATAAAGCATCAACAAATGCACAGACGAGCATAGTTCCGAAAATTAAATCAAGTAAGTATTCTCAAAAATATTTTAATGTAGCAGACAGTATGTAATAAACTTAAAAGACCTTAACAAGATTTGAGAGTTCTTTGAATTAAAATTAAAATCATATGAAAAACAAAAAGGATTTTTTAAAAAAAAATGTTGTCTGTGAATGAAAAAGCTTTACTTGCATCTTACAAACTATCATACAAAATAGCCAGATGTAAAAAGCCTCACACTACTGGCGAAGAGAGCTTATTTTGCGAGCAGCAATTGAGATCGTAGAAACCATGTTTGGAGACAATTTTGCCACAGTTGCAGTCTATGAACTGCAACTCTTTAACAAAAGAAACTGTAATTTAAAGACTCAAAGAATTAGCATTCAGAATTAATGTTAAATAATGAAAAAGAATGTAGAATTTGGATGAAGAATAATTGTGTTATTCTCTTTAATATTTAAAGCGAGGAGACTTCAAAATGTTTTAACCCGGGAGCAGGCGCGCACTCGATACTAACGTTAATGGTCACGCGTAGTGACTGAGTCACCCCAATCAATTTTTTATAATTTTTTTTATTGTACGCGATAAAAATCACAATTCTAGTGAATATTTTAATTGGGAGAAAGTATACTTACCTACTTTCAAGGACTTTACAATTTTTCTTCTATAACTAGATAAAAAATCCAATAAAGCTGAACAAGGACCTTAAGATTGTGAAGAAACGTTTGCCACTCTCAAAAAAGATGGAGATATGTGACAAATACATTTTAGTTCCGCTGAAGACTGTCATATAGGAGGATACTGTCATTGGTAAAAAATAAACAATTTTCCCAGAATTAACGATTTCGTAAACCTGGGATTACTTAGCGCCTCGCGCGAACACTACCTGGTTAAAAATGTATTCAATATAAAAATATGGATGCTATTCTAAAAATGTACTGTGTAAAACGTTTTTCATTATGATTTATATGCTTCAGCATATTCCTAAAAAATAAATCTGCGGGAAATTATCTTTCAATCATCTGTGCTTTTCGAAATATCATAAAATGCTTTCACATGGAATAAAGCGCAACAGAAATATATTATTTACAATTTTCCTAAATGACAGTGATGAGAGAATTTTTTTTATCTTCCTACGATTTTTCTCTAAGTCTGGGTTTTGTTTTTTCTCTGAAAGAGTAGTATTTTAGATTTAAAAAGAAAACGTAATAAAAAAAAAATCTATCATCGTGGAGTTACAGCAAATCGAACAAAATGTTGTTTTTATTTGGTTATCAGATCAAAGATAGCTTGAAGTAGAGATGACGTAATATTGCCAGATGATATATATAAATTATACTAGTGTAAATGTGTATTTTTTATTATGTCAGAAAATATTTCGTTTTAATTCATCCCAGTAAATTAATTTTTTTGGAAATTTTATTTTCGATATGCTCGTGCCCCCCTTACTGGGTCTTCACGCCCCCCTAGGGGGGGGCGTGCCCCACAGTTTGAGAAACGCTGAGCTACACGGACAGAAAAAAACAACAACTAAGTTCTTTTTTTAACATCCAGAGGACTGCCGGTACTTTTAAGTACCACAAAGTTATTCAACTGTAAAATTAATTATATACACTGTTCACTTAAAATATATCGTCAAATTGTTTTC
Source organism: Trichonephila clavata (assembly GCA_019973975.1). Lineage (NCBI taxonomy): Eukaryota > Metazoa > Arthropoda > Arachnida > Araneae > Nephilidae > Trichonephila > Trichonephila clavata. The sequence continues at coordinate 67,376 of BMAO01014478.1, read as the reverse complement.
TAAAGACTTAACTAACATGTAAAAAAATAAGACACCTTTTGATATAAACTAATTTTTCGGAACAGAAATGGCAATCCTCGCAATCCGATCAAAATGTCAGTTTAAAACTCAACTTTACTGCTACAAAACTATATTCGCCTGCCCCGTTAAAATACTCATCATAGAGAACCCGTGTTGCCATATATCTTGAAAGAGTGGATTTAAAGAATATTCCTGGAAAGTATCGTCAGGGTATTTGTAAAAATGATTATTCTATGTGACTTTAAAGTGAGTTGTACTTATACGTACCGTTGGTAGATAAAGGGCTGAGCCAGTTGATCTGAGTCCTTGTCCAATAGTTTCAGGAAAAATTAAAAAGGAAAACTATTGATTGTATTTTTTTACAGAGCTCAAACGTAGATTCTTCACATTTCTTTTAACTCTAAATCTTTTCTTTTTTCGAATTAGCTTCATTGGACGGACAATTTTACTCGTGTTATAAATTCTATTTTCCTTTCGCAAAAGCGCTTTATAAACAAACAGTAAGCAGTCCAGATGGATAAAATTACTAATTTAGCAGGTGTTATTACACTTTTATAATAAAAATAAAAATCGAATTGCATTTGTTGTTTTCTTACTTTATTAATCGGAATATTTTTTCTACGTAAGCAAACAAAATTATCTCAAACGATACTTTAAACATCAACTGAACATAACAATAAAAGAAGTTGTTAAATATATTAATATTCAATAAATTCTTTTATTCGAAAATTAGGTGTTCGATTACCTTTATATGGCACTCTTTTTTCCCTTCTCCTGCAGTGCCTCTCAAAAGTGTTTGTACACTTATAATTTTCTAAAACATTTAATGTTTTCGACTAATAAACATTAATGTATCGGAAATGTAATTTTTTAAATACAGTCGGACCTTTATATAACGAAGTCGTTAAATCCCGAAGAAAAACAAATTCGTTATGTGGAAAATTCGTTTTATAGAGGTTCATCTTTCAATATACTTTATAAACCACATAAAACAAATTTTAAATTCATAAACACTATATATTAAAAAACAGTAATTATTCACACCTCTTTGTAAAGTAATATCTATCTATTTAGTATATCTTACTCATCAAAAATAAAATCGAAAACTTGCAGGGCGTGAGTGAGTGAATATTAACGTCGCACTGTTCAGCTATATACAGGAGGACTTTTGGCGACGGACCTCGTAATTTTGAACCGTGGTCAAGTGACGAGAGCAACACCTGAGCTGGCATTATTATTAAAGACATTATCAATTTTTAAGGCATAGTATAATTATTATTTGAAAAATTAATAATAAAAAATCACTAAAAAATTACCACAAAATTCTTCATACACTTAAAAAAAATCTGATCATAATTTTAACTATAGAATTTTTTTCTTAATTTAGAAAGTAAGATGTATAAAAGCGTCCACAACACACCTTTCAAACATCTAGGTATAGATCTCATCAGTTTTGTTGTTGTTGTTGTAATTTCTGCATCGATAATCCTCTATTCTTCTGTGATAACTGTTCTTAGTTCACATTTTGTTTTTATATATTATGTATTCTTACTCTAACTTCAAATTCCCATCAAATATGCGCTACTGGGCTTAAATCAGGTAATTGAGGAGGCGTTTTCAGAATTTGGGGGCGGTTATAGAGACACCAGATTTGAGAGTAGTACGATGGGGGCTATTATCTTATTAAAAAAGGAATTCGTCTCCAATATCCAAAGTTTGGACGGATATTTTCAAATTGTTCCTTAAAATATTTTAATAAAGCTCGTATAATTCACAACACCATCAAAAAATAACAAAATACTTAATCTTGAAGCCGATATACCCCCCCCCCCCACACACACACAAGAACACCTTCACCATGCTTCACTTTAAAACTAAATTCTTGAGATTAAGTTCATCGTTTATTCTTCTCCGAACTATTATATTGTTACGTTGATCGGGGTTCGAAGATTTTATGCAAAATCAGTCGTAAGCAACAAGGCAATTCTTAAAAGGCGATGAGTATTTATTGTCGTAAATCAATCTTTAAAAATACAGGATTTAACAACTAAATTCGTAGAATAAATATCATAAGGATTTCACACCTTCAACAGCACTCAGACACAATTATCAGTGTCTAACATACACGTACGTAAAAGACTATCCACAAGCACAGCTCGTAATATTGAATAGTCGAGCTAATCGCTAGTTCTCATTATCAAGGCAAGTTTACTAATCACTAGTCAAAACCAGACTGACTGTTGCGGCGAGTATCGTTCTATTTATAGCCATGGCCGAAACTTCGAGAAAGATGCGCTCGCGTCATAGATCGTGAAAATAGTGGAATTCTCCACTAATTTCTAGAAGAATCAAGAGGGTCCCGAACTCGCCAAAAATGATGCCAACTTGGCTCTATCGCTAATATTTTGTCAAGTTCCCATTGAATCGCCATTATAACGTAAGGGACGGCGTTGATTGTGAATATTACAATTAATAAATATAGCATAGAGTAAAAAAATGCATTGGACATCCAAATATACAAATTATTTACATTATTTTATACAAAATTCGTAACAATATTCTTGTCTGAACTAAAAATGTTGAATTTTCTGTCATTCCAATCACTTTTCTGCCAATGTTGAAATTTTCTGAAACTTAATTCTGGTATATTAATTTTTGTTAGCCAAAATTATTAATATTTTTTAGAAAATTGAAAGTGTACGAACACTTTTGAGAGCCCTGTATATATTTTTATTTTTAACGAACTTTGAAAAAAAAAAAGGTTTTGCTACTTAAATTTAAATGTGGTCTAAAGAGAAAAAATTCAATTTTGAAAATTCAGCTACAAGGTTTTTCTTACAAATTTTTGAAGTATCCCATCAATTCTAGAAGTCTCCATATGAGTACAATTTCAAGCACTTTGTATATGTAAGATGTGTTTTTTTATTTTTATTTTATCACGCAGTTTTTAAACTGACTTTTGTTCTCTATATTAATACTGAGCATGAGCAATCTTTGATACACAAAAATATGGGATATTATATATAGTATACCATGTCTATTTTTAGAAGCATTTAAACTTCTTTTAAAATTGAATGAAAAAATGTACTTTTAAAATTTATTCCAGGCATTTTTAACTATCATATTTTGACGGGATATATATTTATTATAAATAAGGAAATTAATACTTAATTGGTGAATTTTTATTTTAAAGTGATTTAAAATTTAAAAAATAATGGAAAATTTTAAGACACCAACTAAGATTTTTTCATCAAACCTGGTTACCGCATTGAATCCTTACACTTTATTTACTGAAAGTTGTATGGGCATATTTTTTATTGATAAAATGAGCACAAAATAATTCAGTAATTCATTCGCAACTGATATTTGAAGCCAAAGTAAAGCGATGTGGATGCAATAAAAACGTCAGCTTCTTAAGCGAAGACGTAGTCTGTAGACAAGGCAAAGTTATGCGTCAGCATCCTAAGTAAGGACAGTTTCCTAAGACATGGTAAAGCTATGCGTACGCACTCTAAGCAAGAACGGTTTCCTAGAACGGGGTAAAGCTATGCATCAGAAACCAAAGTGAGGACGGTCTCCAAAGACAGGGTAAAGGTATATGGATACAATAAAAACGTGAGCTTCACAAGCGAAGACGGTTTTCTAAGACAAGGTAAAACTATGTTAATGCAATAAAAACGTCATCTTCCTCCATTTTTGCTCAGAAAAGGCAGTAAGCAATCGTACAGTATTAGTAAGTTTGAACTTGTTTTATTAATTATATATATTTTCAGACAATTTTTGATATATCTCAGTAGTGGTATATTTTATGATTTCTTCAACATATATTTTTAAATAAAGGTATTTGAGGTATTGAAGGCAATATATATATATGTGTGTGTGTTAACTTTCTTTATCTAATTAAATAGAAATGAAATATTTAAATCTCAGATGTCATTTCAAATCTTCAAGCTTTTAAGGGTTTCAAGGCTGACTCGAAATAGTAATATACCAAAATTTAGACACTGTTTTTGTGATGCATATTTTTAATATTTCTAATAGAGCTTAGATTTTTTGTATACTTATAATAATGATACCATAGTTATCTCCTGAACCACATCAATAACCTTTTTTTCTTCTTTTTTGGCTCAAAAGTGTTTTCTTTTTCTGTTTTAGTTGCATAGGATACAAAATTTAGTTTCTCGTATTACGTACATATTTTCATTTAGATACCATTTTTAAAAATAACATTACTTAAATATATCAAACATTTTACACACACATATATAAAATAATGCACGAAACATAGTTAAGGAGTTATTTGATGAAAATCACTGAATAAATTCTTTGAAAAAAATTATAAAGCCATTTTTTTATATAAGATTCTAATTTTTTTTCATATGTAAAATTATTTTTATATTATTTGGTACAATTTAGGGAAAAAAAAAAGGTTTTGCATCAGTATATGCATAGGAATCTTTTACAGGAGTATAAAGGATTTGGAAGAACATAGTGCAGTTTATATAATTGTGTACGTATAAAGGCACTAAAATTTAATATTAGGTCGTTACCAGTCAAATTGTTTCTAATTTTCGCGAAGAAGGGGGGGGGGTAACATTACAATATCGTTATATTGATTTTTAACGTTTGGTAATATGTTTGTTACAGTGTTTATGAATATGATAATCCTTACTATTTTGGTTTATTTTTGTGTGGTAACCCTATTAATTTTAAGCAATGCGATATTTTAAAAAAATATTTAACCATTTTTATATTGGACGCTATTTTGTTGCAAAATTCTATTTTTGTAATTTCCGTTGGATAATGGATATCTCAGAAATCACTGATATTAGGATTATTTTTTAAAAAGAGTATGGGAGCTCCACATTAAATTTTTATGGATTAATAGGTTTACAAAATTAGCTCTTTTGGTAAATTTTATTTTTTTAAGGGATTGAATTATTTTTTTTTAAACCTTTGTTAAGATTTTACCGATTTCGCCCAATGGGAAATTTGATAAATCTGGTAAAAACGTCACAAGTGTTTCTCAAAAAGGTAATAAATTGGGTAGTCAAATTTTTTACTGCGGATCTAATGGTGTGAACTCCAATTGGCATGACGATAGATCTGTCAGGCAGAATTCTATTTTTAATGGTAGTAAATTGCAAATTTCTATTGTTTTATTTTTCATAAATGATTTCCTAATTTTTTTCGCGTCCCATAATATAGCCTCGCTCTTTTTAGTATTTAATTCTTTCGGTTTCAATTATTCATTTAAAATTTATACTGATTTCGTTTCTTTTTCTTTCATTATTTTGAAATTCTCCACAATCAGTTTCTTTATCCTGGTACTTACAATTTCCATTGAAAAGGGCGCTGAACAATATAAGTACATTTCTTCTTATTCCACTTTTTAAATGGTTGTTATTCTACAATTCACTGTTGCTTCATTAAATTCAGCAATATTTCTTTCAATTCCTACTATTAGTTCACTCTCTCTCCTTATATATATATCTTGTTCAAATTTTCAATCCTTAATGAAATACTTTCTTTACATCCAATCAAGTTCAAATGCATTTTTTAAAACTTGAAGTAGATCACTTAATGTTAATACACTTTTTTCAAATATTAGTTCATTAATTAAATTAAAAAATGAATAGTAACAAACAAAAACATACATAGAAAGCATATATAGAAAGGAAAATCATTCGTTGTGTTCAAGTAGCGCAAAGGATAGCGCGTTGGATTTTTAATCCAAAGGTCGAGGGTTCGAATCCCACCAGGGATGGCCTTATTTCTGAGAATGTGATTTCTTTTTACTACACTATTTTATTAGAATAATTAATAAATAAATAGTAGTGAGTGAATATTAACGTCGCACTGCTCAGCTACATGAGGGCTTTTAGCGACGGACCTCGTAATTTTAAACCATGGTCAAGTGACAAGGACAACACCTGAGCTGGCATCCCCTCTCCTAACTACCACACCACACCAACGGGAGGACGTTTGAGCTCTCGACAGATTTAACGTGCATCGCGGGTCTTCAATTGGTACTGGGCTCGAACTTATGACACGACAGCCACGATTCGATACCTTGACCATTTGGCTACAGCGGCCATATGAATATATATAAATAGTAACAAACAAAAAGTCTAACACCATATATAGCAGGGGTGGCCAACCTTTTTTGGAAAGAGTGCCACTGTTTGATATTAAATCATTATGCGTGCCACTTCCAGCAAACAAAAAAATATAAAAGATGAAATTTTTTTAATTGTTGGTTTATGGGATCTTTTTTTTTACGCAAGTTGCATATTTTTTTTTTTGTGAAACTCTAAGTAGTATAAATTTAAAAATATAATAAATATATATTTAGATATTTTTGTTAATAAACTTTTTACTTAATTTTTGTAAACTTTTTCAAGTGTAAAATAAAATTGAATAACTTAAAACATTTAATTTTCTAATTTATTATTAAACAGTCAGTACTTGCTTAATGTAGTTTTTTAATTTGTGGCTTTTTTACTAAGTCATCTATCTATATTAGGATTAGTTATTGAAAACCCAATAAAATTAGGTTATTAAAGGTGTATATCAGTTCATTTTGAGTGATATTATGATTTTATTATGTTCGTAATAGAAAGTATTAATTCTCAAACTTGTGTCGATCCAAAACTACAACATTTGACAGACAAATAGTGTACATTTGGAAAATTACCTGTCAATTCCAATATTTAATACAATTTTTAGATCACTTGAGTTGAAATAAGTTTCTTATATTTTCTTTTCAGCCTAGTATAGTGCTGTAGGTTAATAATTGCGATTTGGTTTTCATGTGGGTATTAACTAACGCCTTGTAGAGAAATTGAAAAAGAATTTGTGAAAAAATCAGCATTTTTTTATCGACTTGAAAATTATTTAACACAGTACTGAATGAATCCTTCAAAATGAACATTGAATTTTTAAATCTACTATAGCTGGGAGCATTTCTGTGATAGTTAATAATGCTCGACGTGTTTTTTTTTCCTTCAAAAGAGAGATAAAGGTACATAAGTTTGTTTACAAACGATACATAAACTAGGGTAGAAAAAATACAATTTTTTCCCCAGTAAGCTTAATTTTAAATGTCCCATAATATCGGTAAGAAAATCTTAATCCCATAGCCAATCTTGGATCTTAAGTAGCAAGCGCTCATCGGAAAGTTCATTGGTTTCTTTCACATATTTTAAAAAAAGCGCTTCCTCAAATTCCAAAATCTCGCGAGCACACAACAAGAAAAGTATTTTTTACATGAGTTTTCTATTGTAATTCAATTAAGTGTGTTTAAAATAGATTTTGAGGCAAAATAGATTTCTGTCCGAGGCAACCGCAATTTAATTAAAATTGTGTAAAAAGAAAAAAAAAATTTTTTTTTCAAACTTTTCAATAAGTTTTCGCGTGCTACTGTTACAACTCCGCCGTGCCACACTGTGTCAAGCGTGCCGGCCACCCCTGATATATATAGAAAGGAAAATATTGCAAGAGGAAAATCTCTTTATTTTGTCACCTAATATTGTGATTCTGTCATATACGTTTATACATATTTATATTAATTGTAACTATTTAAGGCTGTCTTCGGCTAATGTTAAAGAATAGGGATCAAATTCGGAATATTTTTTGAGATATAAAAGTACTCCAACACATTAAAATATTCTATTCTGGCTTCACTATCCTGTACAGAATCACTTATTTTATCATACTACTCATTTTTATCCCACATTCGACACATTTTTTTCTTTTATAAATTGTGTTTCGCACTTTTTTCTCCTCTCCTCATCCCCCCCCCCTTTTCTCGTAATACTAAATGATCTATCCCCTTACATGTTCAAAGAAAAAAAAACTATTTCTGAAATATTTTGAAATTTTAAAACAAATGCATGAGTTACAATGTCACAAATTTTTATAAAAATAGAATTTTTTCTCTTCCAAAATGTGTTCCGCGTCAAGTTCACGCTCGCGTCATATGGCGAAAATAGCCTAAATAAGAAGTAAAAATAAAAATTTTCTTTGTTGGCCTAAGTAGAAATAGACATAATTTTTTTTTTAACATATATATACATACTAGCTTTTACCGGCGGCTCCGCTCGCGTTGATGTCTTTGAATAACTGTCAAAGTCGTAATTATTATCATTAGAAAGTAAATAATATAATATGGTAATTTTTTTTATTGCTTGACTGGAACCAATACAATTTAAAAATTCTACATTTGAGCTTAGTTTAAAAAAACTGAAATCGAAATTTATTATAATAATTATTAACAACAAATTCAGTAACTTAAACTATTAATATCTTTAAAAATCGAAAGTATCTATGTTTAATATATAATTCATCTATAAAAGTGCTCAAAACAGAATATTATTCTAAGATGCTACTGTATACCATATTATTTGTTCTTCCGTCAGTTGCAAATATGTGAAGATTTGGGCATTGGGCACACCGATCAGGCTACATATAGTTGACCATGGGAAAAACATTGCTTTTCCAAATGCACCCCTGCTACCTGAAATATTAGCTTTGTTAAAAGCAACAGTAAAATTGGAAATTGAACTTGTTTGAATTGAAATGGTAGTCAGTGGGGATACTTGGAATTCGAGGTATAACACTATCCCTTTTCATGACATATGTTAAAATATTGGCAACAAGTACATTCTGCATCAGTTTTGTGATCCAAAGCCTCGTTCCTTTACATAGTCCAGGAACATCGAGATTTTGCATAAGTATAACTGATACATTTAGTTTTAATTGAAGTTTATGTGAGGGTACACCCGAATGTTCAAGCGAATTTAAGAACTCCGTGGGATATCGAGTACTTTTTTTCTTTATCCATGATTGTATTTTTTTTTTTTGATAAATATTTCTTCATCACCCCCCCCCCTCTCTCTTTCCTCGATTAAATTTTCAATGTTGATTTTATGGACAATGCCATAGTTAGGCATAAATATTGATCTTGCTCGCAAACACTGATCCCAATTTAAATTTTGTTGCAAGCCCGGGTAAATTTGAGAAATAAGATTTACATCATTTTCTTTTACATTACAAAGTTCTCTGGAAGTAAAATATAATCTCCAGCATTTGCGTCCAAACATCCATAACCGATTTTCAATTGCGTCTGTGCATAATGTTCCGAATCTACGTCATTATGACGATGCACTCTCATATTCGTTTTCAGACTGAATTGTTCAACTTTTGCCCATAAGCTTGAATTCACCAGCCAATATATAATAAAGCTACCATTCCTCCTATAATATCTGTACTATCTCGTAAATCCTGAAGAGTCCGATTATAAACGCTTCTATAGCTTTCTTCTGAGACATCGTACTTTCATCCCACACTAAAAGGTTACATTGTGGAAGATCCAGCCTAGAGAGCTATTTTTTCTGAAATTTCAGATGAGTGAATCTTCAAATGCAAGATTAAGCGATAATAATAAAACGGAATGTGCAGTACGACCGTTGGTAAGTAAAATCGCGGCTATACCAGAAGAAGTCATAGCAATTGGGTTTTTCTGATAGTCATTAATAAGTTTAGCTGAAACCTTTTTCCGGTTCCTCCAGGGGCGTCGAGAAAAAAAGAGTGCACCACTGACGGATTCTATTTTACGTAACACTTGTTGGAAAACGTGACTTTGTTCTGGAGTTAATTGAGGGATAAATTCTGTTACTTGATGTTGCAATGCTATAGAAACGTAGTTTAATTCTCAAGCAACTTCATTATCAAAGCTATTTCCGTCGACACGTCTAGGACTAATCACTCCAAAATCATGTAGCTTCTTCCCAACCACTCTGAAAACCTTTATTGCGTTTCGTTGTAGATGTGTTCATTGAAAGGCATATTTGGTATAAAAAAAATCTTCTTTGGTAAAATATCTTCCGCCATGTAGTCTTTGTACTTATTCCAAAAGGTTTGAGGATTAGAAAGACCGAAGATGAAATAAGTATTGCGTAAAGCTCCCTAATTTTATTTGGTGAATGACATTGTATATAGCTTCCTCCATAGTAATATCTAATATATCTTCAAAGTAATACCCCCATGTAAAATTTCTAAGTTCAGTATAAGTGAAAAATTTGTGCAAAATATGAATATTGTATAATTAGGTTTAAAAAAATTCAAAGTAATAAATATTCGATAAATCAAAACTTTTTATGAAACTGTCAATAAATATTACCATAGAATTTTCAATATCACGCGAGCAATTCGCTAAACCTTTATTTCGTTTCCCTCTTTAAAAAAGTGGGAGAAAATTTGCATTAAAATATCTGGGATTGTTGGAATAGAGAACTTCTTAGCCAACTTGGCGATATTTCTCAAAGTTTGAGTTTGACATTTAACAAACGTAACGTAATACACGTTAGACGTTTAATAAATTTTAAAGATGCTAAATTACACTATGTTTCAGTTATTTGTTACAAATGTGAGAAAATTTTAAATCAAATTTCCATTATTGACCAAATGCATAATTTTGCACCAACTTGGCGGGGAGTAAGCAACGTCAACATTTTACCCGCATAGTTCCCATAGGAATATGGAGATAAACTATATCTTATGTTACTCACTGATAAAGTAGCTTTCCATCGGTGAAAGAATTTTTAAAATCGGACCAGAAGTTCCCGAGATTAGCCGGAACAAACAGATAGACCGACAGACAAAAATTTTAAAAATTGAATTTTTGATATAAATACTGTATATACCTTTAAATGCATTTAGTAAAAAACTGCTAATTTGAAATTACAGACACTTCAATTTTATTTATTTGTATAGATTGCTTGTTATTCTTCACAACTCATTTTTTTTAGTGCGAGGCAGCCATCTTGAATAAAATCTACATTCCGTCTAATACCTATTTGGCGTAGATTTAGAAGAATTAAATATTGCATTTAAAAAAATACTTGTACACTTGAAATAAACAAAAGATCTAATAACAACAATATTTAGATAGCCAAGACGCAATAGTTGCTTTCAAAATCACGATAAATGAGTTTTACTTATGTAGACGCTGCCACACATGAATTCGAATAAGTACGAATCTATATGTTGTCGTGCAGATAGATCCCTTACATTTCGCTAAACTCCTTAGTCTTCAGGGTTCTTAAACCGTAATTTTGGAAATACTTCACTGCATTCGCTTCCGTAGACTTACTACTGCTATTATTTTCTTATTCAGATTTTCATACATTCAATTCTTCTTATTTTTTTGCATGCTAGATTTCTCTTCTAGCTTCAAATATGTGTTTTTATTTAATCATTCGTTACAGTTTGTGAAGCCAAATTGCAGTTCTTTTAAAATGATGCGTATGCACTGGCGCACACAACGGGGAGGGGGTCTTCGGGTCCGCCCTTGATTTTTTAAAATTTTAAACCTATGTACAAGGGGTGATCAAATGAAAAGGTACGAAACGACACGGTAGGTACAAATATAGACTTTATTCAAAATATACACCATAGGCCTGAGCACAACGATCCCACCGATGAACAAGCCGCAGGATTCCTGTGGCTGTGACGAGACCCAGTCCTTCAGTGTCCTTGAGTACGTCGTCCGAGTTGAAGCGCTTTCCTTTCAGGTGTTTCTTCAGTGGACCAAACACATGGAAATCGCAGGGTGACATGTCCGGACTGTAGGACGGATGGTCCAACGTCTCCCATTGGAACTTGTCCAGTTCTATTTGTGTGACTCTGGAGACGTGTGGACGCGCGTTATCATGGAGCAGAACCACACCCTCCGTAAGCATTTTGTTCTTGATGGACCTGCGTAGGCGTCGGAGTGTCTCACAGTACACATCGGAGTTAATGCTTTTTCTGTGCTCGAGTAATTCCACAAGTTGCGGACCTTGAACGTCGAAAAAGACAGTGAGCAATACCTTGCCTTCTGACTTCACGGCTCTGAACTTTTTAGGGGGAGGTGACGACGCATGCTGTCCCGCTTTGTCTCTGGCTTATAGTGATGGCACCAGGTCTCATCACCTGTGACGATCCGCTTCATGAAAACAGGGTCTTTATGATACCGAAACAGAGGTTGCAGTGCTAGTCCCATACGCAGTTTCTTTTGCTGGTCGGTGAGCTGCTTCGGAACCGAAGCGGTACACACCTTCCGAAATCGCAACCTGTCGTAAACAATTGCCTACACGGTTCCATAGCTGACATCCACCTTCAGTGCCAACATTCGCAATGTGACATGCCGATCACTTCTCACTAGGTTGTCTACCTTGTTGATGAGATCGCTCGTAATGACAGTGTATGACTGGCATGGTCTCTGGTCATCACCCACACTCTCACGGCCTGCACGAAAACTCGCACTCAATTTTTTGACAGACTTGTCAGAGACACATTCCTCCCCGTAAACGGTCACCATCCTCCGATGAATAGCTGCCGGCTTCTCACCTTCCGCTGTCAGAAATCGGATAACACTTCGCTGCTCCTCAATCGTCGAATTTTGCAACGCGAACGCCATCCTGTCCTCATACGTACTGCCGCATCATTTGGACGCCGCTTTTTATAAGAGCCTTTGCTCTTCTCCTGCGCATGCGGGCGCCCGCGCATGATCCGATCCCAGTCAGAGTCTCCAATGGCATCCCGAGATGTCTCGCTACATTCTCCCTTGGCGGAATATGCAAATATTTAACTTTCATTTTTATGTCGTTTTGTACCTTTTCATTTGATCACCTCTTGTATATAGTACATAAAATTGAATTAAGTATTTATTATTTGTAATTAATTTTACTAATTAATGCTACTTTTTTAATCAATAATTATTTTTTTACTGTTTTTTTATTCCCGAAAAGCAACAAAATCAAAAGAATATGTTGGTCGGCGTATTGGAGCATGCTGAACTTTCGACCCAGGACCCCCCCCCCCCCGAAAAATACCTGTGCGCACCACTATGTGTGAGCACTCATTAAAAAAAAAAACTTTATTAAATGTTGCTTAAAAACTAAGTATGGCCACATAAACTTTTTTTAGTATTGAAAAAATGTTTTTCTAATTTCAAAATGTATGGGACCTACTCCAAGATATAAAATTGTCTTAAATCTCATGTTCCACAATGACTTGAAAAACACCAGAATATTTAAGATTTTCATCCATACTCTAAATAATTGGAGTTGAATATAGTACCCTCCTGTCTTGCGACAGAAAAAAATTAACAAAAGGTTTGATATTCATAACACCTTTTGTTCCTGTCAAAAATGGGATCGTCATTTAAATATAAACATCTTTTCAGAAAGCCATCATCTATAAAAAAAAAAAGAGGGATTTATATTCAAACTTTTATTAAATTTTTGAAATCATTTATTTCATCAGGTTTGTAAACTTATAAATGGGAAGGGGGAAATGCATAAGTAATTTTTTTAAAACTAAAAATATCGTAAAATTCATAAATATAAACTCAGTACTAGAGACTGGTATACCAAATACAGGTATTTTGAGCCATTTGAACAATTTTACAATACTGGTATTAACAAGTTTAAATACCGTTTTTTTCGGTATTTACTAGAAAATTATATACTAACTTAAAATAAAACAGAAGCAGTGGTGCACAGAAGGAAAGGGGGCCTCAAGTCCGCACTGTAAAGCCCTTGATTTTTTTTCGATCGATCATAATCCTATGTATAATTAAGTATTCATTATTAATAATTCATTTTATTAATGAAAGCTAATTATTTATTCAATAATTAATTTTTTCTCCCAAAAATCGAGAAAACCAATAAAATATGTTGGGCGACATATTGAAGCATGATACGAGAGTGGTGGTCTTTCGACCCTGGACCCCCTCCCCTCCCTGAAAAATGTTTGTGTGCACTAATGAACAGAATATATGTTAATATTAGATTTTAAAACAAGTTGGAACAGTTTACTCCTAATGATGAAACAATTTTTGAAACTGAAAAATCTATATAATAAAAAAAGCAATGGCCGACTAAAACCTGCAAATTAATTTTTCCGATAGCAAATTCTACTTAATATCCAGAACTGTATCAGTTTTACTTTCTATAAAATTATCTGTGGAGGCATTAACTATATTGGAGAGATTCTAATTTATTAACAGCTAATGTAACAATAAATTTCATGTTGCAGACACTGAAAGAACAGAACACACCACTATCTGAAGAACTATATATTGCATTGAAAAGTCACACAAAAGAAAGGCATACCAAAAAAGAAAATGTCTTTCGGTATTTACATAATTATAATGATTTTAAAAATGAAAAAGGAAAAAAAAAAACCAATTCAAATATGATGAAGTTCAAAATAAATTTTCTTAAAACTTTTTACACACAAACCTATCCAAAATTCAGATGAAATCAGTAATTATTGAAGATGATGACACTAATGTCGATAGTGAAAAGGAATAGTCTCCTGAACAAAAATTAGAGTTAGCGATAACTAAAAATATTTCAACAAACCGAAATCAGCTATGTACAAAACCATCCGACAAGAAATCGATTTATTTGAAGACGAGGGATTCAGAAGTAAATAGATAGAGAAAGTATATCATGCATTGCTAACAGTACCACCAACTAGCATAGATGCCGAAAGAGCGTTTTCGACAGCTCGTAATTTTTGCACAAAATTACATTCCAGGCTTAGTGACAGTACAATTGATGCATTATGTTTTTTAAGACCATACTTCAAAAATTTGTAATAGTACCACAGACTGAATAATGATACTTACACTTTTTGTGATTTAAATAAATAAGATGTTCCTTGACTTTTTTTTGTGATACAGGTAAGCCTCCTACAACACGGTAGATACGTTCCTCAAAAAAGCTGCGTTATAAGAAATCGTGTTGTAGGAGATATGAACACCACGTAAAGCAAATCACAAGTGACGTGGAGATATTAACAGAAAAAAGTGAATTGTGAAATGCGTAGTTTACCTGATGATTTTTTTCGATGATTCGAGCAGTCAAGGGTTGCCAGTGTTGAAAAAAATCTACAGTGATGCCACTTTATGTAATTTTTTTATTTGAAGCGTAATAGAATATGTAACAACAAAAGCGCTGTAGGAAAATTTAAACCGCGTTATGGAAAAAAATACTCAATATCTGAAAAGCGTTGCACAAGTACCGCGTTAAAGGAGGCTTACCTGAACTTTATATACTGCTTTAACTTATAATAAGTTACAAATTATTTTCTGTAATATTTACTCTCGAATAAAACTGACAAATATAAAACAAAGAAACACATTTTTTTCCCTAAAATTTTCTCTACCAGTATAAAGATTTAAAAAATACTGGTGTTGAGCTTTTGATCAGATATTGCAATCCCTACTCAGTACCCAAATGAATGAAATTAAACTTATCTAAAAATTTTGTATAAGAAGCTAATAGCTTTATTACTTTCTGATAGAGATTTTTAAGTGATTGTTGCATAAAAAAAGTACTTAAAAAGAATATTATTTACCAATGCCCCACTTCAAAGCAACACAAAGGCAAAGGACCTTGTAATTTTGAACCTCATTCAAGTGACTTAACTTTAATTGCATATCAATGTGAGGACTTTGAACTTCAGCAGATTTAATGTGCATCAGTCCTCACATATGCACATAATAAACAAGAGAAAACAAATTTCTTAAGCTTTTAGTAAAAAATGAATTAATGATAAAATATGGAACAATTTTACACATATTTTGCCTCTTCTATAAGCAAAATACTTATTATATACATTTTAAAATAAAATTGAAAAATATATACATTATTCTCTCATTAGTTGTAATCCAAGTTTAATAATGATCAGTTTTTTTTATTTTTAAATTAAGTTAATAAATAAATCTTTAAGCTGAAGATACATTTTAAAATCTTACAATCAAACAATATGTGTGTAATTTTATAAGAATAACTTGCACATTAAGTAAAAACACTCAAATATTAAGATAGTTTAATGTAGAATCTTTATTTAAATAGAAAATTTTCAATATTTTTTTTACACAAGTAAATATGTATTCTAAAGTGAGTCAAGAAATTGTGTTAGAAAATACATTTAACAACTAAGTGTGATTGAACCACTTATCAGTTCGAAAAAAATTTATTTTGTTTTTATTGAGCTGTTTAAAGAAAATAAATGTGACAATAACTTATTAAAATGGAAGGCATTATAATTTTTAAAACTTTCTTCTGTCAGCATTATGTTATTAGAAAAGGAAATATTTAAAAATCGGGGGGGGGGGGGGGACCTTGAGAATACTCTAGTATTGTTACAAAACTAAGAAAAATCCAAAGATTACAGATGTGCAACCAAACAAATTTTTTAGTCAATAATTGAACATTTTAATGTTTCCACAAGATATACAGAATGGCTTAAATAATAAGCACAGAAATTTTATTCACAATAACATCAGAATATGGATAATTTTCTTTTTAATTTCATACTAGTATGGGGAAAACTATTTAGTACTACATGTTATGAATCCAGGTTAAAATGGTCCAGCATTTCCTAGATGATGTCATCTATATGTTTTCCAGCTAGATAGCAATTCTGGGGTGATTTGTGCGATAGAAAATCACACAAAAATAAAAGCTTCTAGATTCAAAGTTTGACACTGTACAAGTATATTGACATAGTTTTCACTGACAGAAATATTAATTTTTCATTAATAAATAAGAAGGTACCAAAATGCAACCTCATAGAGCAGACAATTTGATTATTATGAAGTAAAAACGATGTCAACCACATACAAATGAAAATCATAACAATGCTTTAGATGGTATATAACTACAAATGTTTCAATGTAAAACCACAGTTCTAATAAAAAAAAATTTCTTATTATGAAATGAAAAAAAATCACCCTCTAAATGAAAACATTTAGTTTGCAACTTTACAGAACAGAATTGATACAGAAACAGATAATCCAAATGAGCACTAATTTCAAACCAACACTTTTTTCAACATGAGCATAAGCGTCATCCATCTAGATTATGTAGTAGGAAAAAGTGAGAACAGCATAAATATATAAACCACAAAACAGGAATTTTTATTGTGTATCAGTTTTTAACTAAATTCATATTGTAAAGGAAACATGTAAGAAAGGAGCAGATCAATCATTTTTCTTTTGAAGTAATAAACAACCTCAAATATAACAAAATAAACTAACACAAACAAGGAAAATTAAACCTAATTTTTAAAAAAATGCATCATTTAAGTATTTAAATGGGCAGGAAGAAATTATTGCATGCTTTCAGAAATTTTAATGCAACATACTACAGCCAGAACTTTGAGATTTTTAAATAAATTACATGTAGGAAAAGATAATGCTGGGTTGGTTGATGAATTATTGCACATGCTCTAATTCGAGTTGTCAACAACAGCTGTATTGTAGTATATAACTATGCTGTTGAAAGTTTTCCCACACTTGAGTGATTGTTGTAAGATAAATGTTCAGTTCATACCACTTTTGAAGATAAGAATCCAAATAAAAGCATTCATCAAGTTAGCACAGTAAATTAAGCTCCCAATACTGAAAAAGAATACAAATTTCAATGATTACATTTATTACTCAATTATAATTTAAAGGCACACACATTTATATTTCATTCTGATATTACTCACCTCCTAGAGCTTCAGAAGCAAAATATCTTACATCCATATCATTGTCATTGTTCAGTTTGTCAAGACAAGGTTTAACTTGACTTTCTAATGCTCTAAAATAAGACATTAACAATTAGGAACAGAGAACTTTACTACAAAAGAAATATAAAGATTTTCAATCCTAACATACTCAGGGTTATTATTAACCAATTGTTTCAAATATTTCTATCAAAATCAAACAACTTTTCATGTTGAAATATTTAGGATTTAATATAATAATTAATGCATAACAGATTAGAAACAAAGTCATCTGCAACTTCAATCTAGAGACAAATAGCTTTGAATAATTCAAATCATCACATGAAGACTTAAAAAAAAAAGCTCAATTAAATTTCTAACAAGTTTATTTATTCCAAATGACAACATGGGGGAATAAATATTACATTTAAAGTGTTTACAGTAATAATAGACCTAAAAATTCTTCATTAGAAATACTTGTTCTGAAACTCCATATTTTATTTAAATATATTTTCCCCAAGTTTGAATTCAAGCACATTTATACTTGAATTCTTTAAGAAATTATAAAAATATCTGCACATTTAAAACCAACATTACTGATAATAAAACACTGAATTTTCCAAATACCACTTTTTATTTTATATCCTCACAAAACAAAACAGAAAATACTAAGCTCTACACTAGAATACATTTTAAACTGAAATCAAACTTAGTACTATGAAGACAATACAACAATACATAACACAGAAAAGGATAAAAATAAATACTTACGCATTGTCTAAAACAGGACCTATCCTCTGTAAAGTCTTGGCAACATTGAATCGTACATTGGCAACATTATCATTTGCCAAACTCAAAACAGTAGGTAACATGTACTTAGCTGTTATTTCTGGACCACATGCTTCAGCTAAAACCTACAGGTTTTTTTTTAAAAAGAAATGTTCTACATTAGTAAATATATTCAAAAATAGTTTGTAAAAACAAAAATTTCTTATTCATAGATACATAAATATTTTTTGTCAATTCAAATACAAAAAGCTGAAATTTACAAAAATAAATATTTAACAGACACATTATCTTAATATTTTTACCAAGCTTTGCAATGTACTTACATTTACACAAAATAGACAAGTCATTCGATGGAGATAATTCTGATCTTGGGACATGGTTAATACTTTTGGAATCACTGTGTTGGTAGCCCAGTCTGACCCAAATTTTTCAACTAATTTCTTTAGATTCTGAGTAGCTGCTTCTCTGATAGCAAATACTGCAATATAAGTCATAAAATGTTTAAAATACCCCAAAAAAGGAATTTTAGTACACATTTGCACAAAAGAGATTTTCACAATACTCACCATGATCTACAAGCCAAGTCATACATAATGTGTTCAATTTTTCATCAAAGAATTCAACTCCCTGAAAGAATTTAATTTACATAAATATAAATACTGAGAGAAAGAAGAAAGGCTACATATATATTAGAAAATATCATATGAATCAATAAAATTTGAACACTATTTCAACCAGCCTACAAATTGATATGCATCTTTAAAACATAAGGAAGTAGTAAAAGTTTAAATAGTAGTAGAAGTAGTTTAAAAACTTTTCAAACACACTCAATTAATTCTTAACATAACTATAGAACTGAATCCTAATAGGCCAAACTGAATCACTATATAGGTTATGCAAAGACAACTATTTAGGAGCAGTAAAACTGGCAAATCTTGGAAATCTTTTAAAGTGTTATAAACCTTTTAAAAACTAATATGTTTATCAAACAAATTGATTTATTTTCCATTTTCTTTTTATGAGTGTTCCAGATGATCTCATGAACAGAATTATGAATAAAACTATTCATTCATTAAAAAGAGGGGAGGGGGAATTGAAAATTATAACATAAAAATCCTGCTTTTTCTCTCTTTTACATAAAGATGCACATAACTATTTTACAAGCTAAAAGATTTATTCCTAAAATCATACTGAAAAAAAAAAGTGTCCTCCATAAATATAAACTTTAAACATCTATTTTCCCAAAGAAAAACCCAATCAGTAAATATATACTGGCTATACTTTTGACATTATATACCTTGTTATCTTTTAACCTTCAAAATGCTTAACACAACAAAAGATTTTAATACACTTTAATGAAAAGCCTTTTTTAAAATTTTATTTCTTTACAACATTTTCACTAAAAAAATTATTCTGAGAATAATAGGGTTTCACTAACTTCTAAATATATGAATAAAATTGCGTTTCGAATTGTGATAATCTCTTAAAATGTGGATGACCTTAAAAATAAAATAAACTGATTTCAAATATCACCCGAAAAATCACTTACATAAATATGAAATCTTTTATTTTATTGCACTTAAAAAAATATTCATAAGCAAACAAGAAGAAATTTGCATAGATAAGTAAGCATGCCGTTTACATTTAATCACTTCACGGATGAAATAATAAATATCAATTAAATCCTAAAATGTATGAGGTTATAAATTCTTATTACCTCTTTTTGACTCAAATTATTTTGTTTCATTATAAAAGACAGAATACTAAATATTTAAGATTAAAAAAAAAAAAAAAACTCTACATTATATATGGATTTGTGTGTGTTTTAAGTTTTTATAAATTCCACATACCCCCCCCCCTCCCCAATACTTATTTAGTTCTTCAGTGATCATCAGATACAACTATATAAAGAGTTGATTTAAAATATAATCAAATAAATTTTACAGATATCCTGCAATACTTACCAACTGCCCAGCTAGAAGAGGCATATATTCAATAATAGCCAATCGCACTCTCCATTTGCTATCCTCTGCCAGTTCAACTATGGCAGGTAAGAGACTTTGAGAGAGTTGTGTGATGCCAATGACTTCATTCACACAATCAAGATTAGAAATTATGTTCAACCGCACATCAGGACACTCATCTTTCAATTGAGACAAAAACAAAGGCAACAGATGTTCCACAGTACTAGACAACAGAAACTTGTATCAGTTTTATGAAAATAATAATACAATTAAAATTGCATAAAGACTCAATTTTTTTTTTAAAAAAAAAAGAGTTTAGAGAGATGCGTAATACATTTAATAACCAAAAGATTTGAAAAAAAAAAAAAAAAAAATTATTGAAAGACTCAAAAAAAAAAAAAAAAAAAAAAAGCAGTAGAAATTAAGATAGTACACGTGTGATATTTCAAATACTTTAAGAACTCCTACAATATTATTTACATATAATATTTTAACCCAGTTCCTTCTACAATAAACAAAATTATGTTAAAAAAATTATTTATATACACACAGTGATTGACATAAGAAAAGGATTTATATTTCCTAAAAAATGAGGGAATATATTTCTACTATTCATCACTTTTTTCAAAACAATATAAAAATTAAATTTTCAAAATTTTAAATTTAAATTAATTAACTTTTAACTTTTCAACAAAACAAAATGAAAGACAAAAATAAAAACACAGTGATTCAAATATCAGAATGTAATGTAGTCAATGCTTTGAGGCAAGTAATTTCTTTCTGATATCTGGTTTAAGCCTCTCGTCAATTTTCTATTGTCTGAAAAGAAATTTGGCCCCATTTTAATAAGAGAACCTTTTCAAACAGTTCACGTTCAGTACATTGTTTTCCTAGTCTAATGTCAAGTTATTTCCATAAATGTTTCAACAAGATTTCAGTCAGGAGATTGAGAGTTTGTGGTATAAGATAGATCAACCACATGTCAATATATAATGCATGTCTGTATGTTTAGAATCATTGTTCAGTTGGAAATAGTTGTTATATACGTAAGACTTTTGGATACTTCAAGATTATGTTTACAAGTATTCAAGTAGATATGTTTCTCCATTGTGACCATTTTTTAATTCAAATTTATCATATTTTTGTGACCGATTGAACATTGTTTCATAGTTCAGCTTTTGGTTATCTCCAAACAAAATTCCTTCAACTGCATTGAAATAATGAGAATTTGCTTTCCATCAAAAAACAAGTACATTCAACAAAAATTCACTACTTGCTCCCTTGCAAAAGCTAGATTTTTCTTTCAAT
The DNA here is from genome assembly GCA_019973975.1 of Trichonephila clavata. Classification (NCBI taxonomy): domain Eukaryota; kingdom Metazoa; phylum Arthropoda; class Arachnida; order Araneae; family Nephilidae; genus Trichonephila; species Trichonephila clavata. Next base: position 45,741 of record BMAO01014478.1, on the reverse strand, counting down.
TACTTTTGCTGATATATGGGTACACTCGATTTGTAAACAACCTAATAAAGAATTCTGCAGGTAGTTTTTGGAGAATTACTTAGTAAAAGTTTTCTTTGAATGTCGTAGCAATAGTAAGAGAAGAAATTTTTGAATTCCGTTCTACAACAGACAACCTTTCTTTCTTCTTTACGAATCTACTTTTTAAATGATCAAAACTTGGAGCATTAACAATAATATTACCAAACAAATGAAAAAAAAAAACTTTTTTTTATCACAGTTCTTACTATGTATTAACTTCTAACTATCTCACCAATTTCTTTCAACAACTTATTCTGATTACATAAATAAATGATTATTTTTCTTCTATTGCAGCTTCCATATGCTCACAAGCTACTTCAAAATTTTGATGAACTAAGCACAAGTAGCCCAGCTTTCAGCACTATTTCAAATAAATAACACTTATCTGTATTATACAATCCTGATTGCTGCAATACACATTTTTGAAAAAATTTGCCCTTCATTTTGATTACCATCAAAATGAAAGGCAAAAAGTTTGGAAATGTGTATTGCAGCAATCAGGACTGTATAATTTAATGTTAAATTATTAACTTAAAGTTCTATTTATTCTTGTAAGTTTAATTTTTATTTAAAATATATTTAAATGTAATGTGTACCTTCACTCATATCCATCATTATACATATATATTGAATTTTAACTTTGGAAATTATGTTAACAATCAATACCAAAAAATAATCATTAAAACTTTTATTTTCACATAATTAAAATTTTTTTTTAAACAAATGAGAAGACTAAGTTTACTAGTAAATACAAGGAACTTCAAACAGATTCTTTGTATTAAAACACAAATTTAACAAACTCTATTTTTATTTGTAATCTGAATTATCATTTTAAATCTTAGTTCTTAAAGCAAACTTTAAAATACATTTGACCAAATACAAGCAATAAGATTGACAATTCTAAAATGTTTATTACCTAATGGAAAAATATACATTTCTTCATGTAACCATTTTCTAATAATTGTAAGAAAATAATCCAGTTTAACATCTGTAAAGCATTTGTAATTCTTATCATCCAAGCATAATAGGGAAAGTAACCCTTTTAATGAAATATTTTCTCCTATTTTCAAAGCTCTTAAAATATAAGATAGTTTGATTCCATTTACTTACTTTTGCTTCCCTAAGATGGGGGACAGGCCCATAATTACTGAAGCTAGAGCTGATTTCACATGTTGATTGGCATCGGCAACTAATTCTTTAATACATGGAAGAATATTAGTCATTATGACACTTTCTTGAATATCTGTAGGTAAATTCTGGCAAAAGTCTGCAATAAGAAAGACAAAATGGGTTTATTAATCACATAATGACTTTCAGTTCACATCATATTATTCAGTTCTATGTATAATACATTTCAGTTTTAATAAAATAAAAACCTTACCTTTTACTTTGTTTGCTGCAGCAGCACGAACTTCTGCTTCACAATCTTTCAACAGATTTTGAAAAGCAGGTACTAGGTCTGTTTTTGTTATTTCTGGTCCAACAGCCTTCTGAATCTGCAATTAAGTAAATGATTTAAATGCATTCCTATAGAATGAAATAAGTCAGCATATGCATGTATTAATATTTTTTGTTAGATAAAACACTGAAACAAATTCATCTTGAGAAAAAAATGTTAAATACTAGAACTTTTGAATGAATTAATATGCATATGAACATTAGCAAAATGATACATTTTATTGGGTTATTTTAATATTTGAATAAAACCAATTACATACTTCATTAAATTTATCTGCAACCATATAACGAACTCTCCAAGATTTGTCTTCTGCTGCTTGTCGCAAAATTGGCATAACATATTGTTCAATATCGTCCTGTGGAAGAAGCTCAGAAATGGAGACACAAGCTTCAACAGCCAACAGACGAACAGAGTCCTGCAAGAAGGAAATGGACAAAAAAAAAAAAAATCCTTATTTAAACATAAAAAGTAAAGTTAAATAATGAATATATAGCCATACTGAAGTTGCATCATTTACACCTAAAAGTATTTTAAATTCTATGTAAGAAGGGGGGGGGGGAACACGACTTAGGAACTTTATAAAATCAAATTTCCAATAAATTGTTAATGTTATCAAGTATACTTTTTTAACTATGCAATATAAAGTGATCAATGTGATTTAGATAATATATATTTGTTTTCTTTAAAATAATCTCTTTTAAAAGGGAAAAAAATTATTCAAAGAATAAAGCTAACTTTAAAAAAATGAACATAGTTACAATAATAAACTTTTATAAGACAAGTAAAATCAGTTTAAAATAGCACATAAATAGCACCTGTTCATCTTGAGCTAAATTTGCCCACAATGGTATCAAGTCTGATTTTACATAATCTAACTCAACAACATAAGCAAATTCTCCCAATTTGCTGGCAGCAGCACGGCGTACCATTGGTGTATCATCCTGACACAGATTGCGAAAATGACTAGAACAAAAAGAGAAATATAAATGTAATATTTTAAAACAGCGAATTAACTCAAATTCACAAAACTACATTTCAAAGCATTTCCCAATGAAATTTTCATGACTCAAAACTTGATTAATTGTATTCTATACAGAAAAATACAAAGAAATACAATTCTCTTAAACTTTCCCTCTTCATAAAAAACTTTAAATAAGAACACTATTGTTAGAGCAACAATTTAAATTTTTTTAAAAAAAACTAAGTAATCTTAATTTTTAAACCATAAATTTTTCTTTCTTTTTTATACAAAGAAAATATAATAAAATAATACTCACTTTCGTAATTCGGCTTTAAGAGAAGGAGATAATCTAGAATAGCATACACCAAATAACCCACAAGCAGAGGTTCTAGATGTAAACCAGTCCCCTATAAGAAAGTGAACAAGTATAATTATGTAAGATTTCATATCTAAAGCATATACAAAATTTTAAATTATTTTAGAGGTATTAAATTTTCCCCTCACACACAAATTCTATGACTGACTCATAAGATTTCTTTTCAGCACTTGTTTAAATGTTTTATTAATTAAAAGCTAATCACATGCAAAATACCCTACATTGCAAGTTCATTTGAAAAATTCAGGGAAAATTTACTCCACTTAAACAACTGACATGATATAAGTTTTATAAATCAAAAAAGAGAAAAAGAAAAAAAAGGTAGTAAGTATCACTCGAAAGAAAAATACCCCCCCCCCCCCCGTAAATAATTATAAATCTTTTCCAATAAAAAAGAAGAATTTGTGATGTAGCACAAAAGAAGATATTCAGGATATGAAACTATAAGCAATGAGGGTGTGCATCTTGAATGGATTTTTCAAAATTCTCTCACTAGAATTTTTTTTAAAAAAAGCAATTTTGAAGTTGTTTTTCATAGCTGTGGCAATAACAACCTATCTTTAAACAAAATACTTTTCAAGAAGGTTCTTTTTTCTTGAGGGGGAGATCATCATTACATTTGTTCAGTTGTTTGATTTTCACAGCAGAATTACAATTCCTTTTTAAATGAATGGTCTTTAAGGAAAGTATTCCTCCAACAGAAAATTTTAGTTTTGGTAAGCCATTTCTGAATTTGCTCTTGATTTAATTGGTAGAAACTAGTCTTAAACTTTTTCCAGATAATTTTAAACTCAAGTTAAAATTAATGCTGCAATTTCTTGTTCAGTTAATATTTTTGCACTATTGACTGTAGTTTTTCCCTTAACTTAATTGTTTTGAGTTATGATGTTTAGTGAAATTTAAATTACAGAAATACTGTGAGGAGCAAAACTACTTTTCAAACAAAATAATTGAATAATAATGCAAATCCATTTTTACACAATTTAAAATCAAAATAAAATAAAAGTTGATTAGTTTATTATTTTAACACATATATTCATAAATAACAAAGCAATCAAATTCTTAAAAGTTTTGAAATAAATACCATTTAAAATTTTAAAAATCTGATGATTTAAAAAATCTGGTATTTTTTTTATAAAAGTAAAATGTAATTACTCACATAGTAAATAATTACAAACATGTGTGCTTTTAGCTTTGAACACATACTAAATAGTTACATGATTGGTTGAGTACTTTTTTGAAATTTCACTTGCAAGATTATATTTTCTACACTTATTAATATTGGATGAGAAACTACTATTTTCCATATTGAAGTAGATGTATGCATAAAGAAAAACATTTTCTTACCAGATGCTAATCTTTTAACTAAGGGAACAAAATATTGTTCTAGATCAGGAGTACTATGCTGAGCAGCTATATGTCTCAGAGATTCAACTGCTTTATCTCTGACTACAGTTTCTTCAACAGTTGCAAGACTTTCAAGAGGTGGCTAAAACAGATAAGTTATTTTATTATAGAAATTCTCAAATGAAATAAATTTATGAAAAGCAAGGTTAAACATGACATCTCATAAAAAAAATAGAAAAACATATATATTTTTAAAATTTTTTTTCAAAAACTCCAAATTTTATAGTTTAAAATCTTACTCATGCAGGACCATGATCCAACAATGCCACATTTGTCCAAATTTGAGGAAAACTCTTCTTGCTCCTCACTAACCATGTATGCCGTAAAATCTGGCATATAGCACACACTTTTAATACAAAAATAAGATTGAAATTTATAGGTGTGCATTATACGGCGAGTATGAAAATGATAACTTAAAAAATAAAAGAGATGAGCATAAAGAAAATTAGACTTCTACATACATCAAAATACTGTTTATTTAAAATAAATAATATTCCTTGTGAACTTAAATATTTGTAGTTCTGGAAATATGACATTGTTCGAAAGCATGGGATAATACCTAAAACAAATGACTACAAAAATTAAGAGCATTTTACACGTACATTTCAGTTCCTTCGTAAAAAGGGGGATTTTACGGTATATATTTTGCTTTTAAGAAATATGGATTAAAAATAAATCATAAAAAAACTGCCTTATTTAAAAACCTTATTAATTACAAATAAAATCACAACCTACTCCTTCAAATTTTAAAACTTATATTCTTTCAAGAGTATCAATTATAAAATAACTAATACAATTTAAAAATAAATCTAGTTTCTACAAATATAATATTCCCATTCACCACAAATTACTTCTTCAAACATTTATTTAAATAATCTCTACGGAAACTTATTTTTGGTTTTATTATATCTCCCTCCCTCTACAATTTTTTTCATCAAATTATAAATACAACATTTTACCTGCCTTCATTAATTGTTCACTTTTACTAAATTTAATCCAAGTTACTTAAATTATGGCTAAGTACAATGTTCAACCATATAATTTAATAATTATTTAGATCATACATCAATAAAAATTAATGTTAAACTATTCTGATTAGTCATACAAATTACCACTTACAATAAAATGTTTACTTAATTGACTCTAAGAATAACGAGTTAATATAATGTGCATTGCATATGATTATACAAGACACAAAAATAAACATACAAAAAAGAAACAGAATGATAAAATGCATTGAAATAGTGGCCATTCTTTCAGGTAATTTTGTTCAATATTTAATTTGCACCATTTAATTGTCCAAGCCTTTTTAGGCGCTTTATTTGGATTAGACATGCTATTTTGTGTTAAACTAGCGAAAGGATTTGATTGATATATTTGAATGTAGCTGCCATTAGAAATGATGTAAACAAGAATATAAGAAAAGGTATGCTACCATCAGTTTAACACTTCAAAATAGGGTGAAAACCTTTTTCCTGTTTATATCAGCAGCTATAATAATGTTGAAATTTTAAATTATCATTAGGGGCGTGCAAAATAAGTTTATTTAACACTCATTTTGAATTTAAAGTAAACAATACTTCGATTTAAAAAGAATAAATTAATCTTAATCAAGAAAATATAAACAAATTGATGAATTATAACTATACAATTAAAATTAATAAAAAGGTAAAATTACTATATTTAACTTATTAAATAATTCAATATGTTTCAGAAAAATGTTTAAAATGCTTAAAATTTCATTAAAAAAAATGTTTTTAAAGTAGAATTAAAGCAAATATTGATGAGAATATTTCAATCAAATTACTTCAGTGTACAGTAAATTTATATATGCTTAACATACCAGTAAACAATGCACATATTCAGATCCTCCAACAAGAGGTGTAAAGGTACCCAACTGTTCTGCAAGAGCTAATAACACTTCATCCTCATCATATATTGTATCTGAAAAAAAGCCATGAACAATATACTTCCAGCAATTTTCACGACTTAAAGCAAAACATAACTACATTTCTCCTGAATACTCAGAAAATATTTAATGAAGCTGATATGAAACATGAGTGATTTTTTTTTAAGTAAAATTGTGCAAAATTTAAATTTTATTTATTTTTAAGTTTGAAAAATTCCTATGGTCAAGTAGATAACTTAATGACTTGCTAATTGTTTGGTTCTACTATTTTATACATATAACCTTTTCCCAGTAACAAAAAATTTCTGCCCTGTTTTTGTGATTGGCATTCATACTGAAAATCAGCATCAAGCTAGCTCTACTTCATTAATAACTAAAATAAAACTAGGAATACACACTTCAAGGAAAAAATTATATAAAAAATACTAAAAATATTAATTTTTTGTCATTACAGCTGATAATTAATGCATCTGCCTGTGGCAAGATAGATTAAAATCAATCCTCACTAGAAATATTTATCCCACTTGCTACACTTGAATTCAATGAGGATTTTGACTTGGTAATGACATTTTAAGTAGAATAACTGCTTCCTGAAATCGTTTCTCTAATATTTACTTTATTACAGAAAATCATTCATTCCCTTTCAGTTTTATAAGGCATTTATATACCTCTTGCTACTTATCTAAAACAAATCTTGAGATGTTATAGGAATTTCAAAGCACATTCTATGTTTGGATTAATATTTTTTTTAAAAAAGATTTTTCGGTTTATACTAAGCTTAGCCTTTAGAAATTAAACCAGGAATTGATGAATTTCACTTTTAACCTAGCTATTATGGTCCCATCTGTTATTACATCAATCAAATAATCTTTATCTAGAGCAGAGGTCAGCAACATGTGGCATGCGGTACAATTCTTAGTGGCACTATGCACTATTCTAAACATTTGTCAATTTTTGAGAGGATGGAAGTTGATAAATTTTTAATGGACCTTATTTGACAAACATCTTTACAATTACGAAATTATGAAAAAATCTGAAAGATAAGGATGAATTCACAGCTATTTTGTAAATCATTGAATGTCGTTGTTGGAGAGATTTAATTACTTGAAGAGAGAAAACTGCATGTACTCTGCTTTCTGTTTTTGGTACTACATATTTAAGGAAAAAAAATCTTTTCTCATAAAAAGTATTTCAAGTCCGTAAAGAAATTGTTTAACAACTGAATGCTCAGAATCATGTCAAATTGAAAGTCACAAATTATACCCCTGATTTTGCGATTCAAAAGTAAAATGGTGCAAGCACTAGGTTTGCATTAAAATATTTTTTTAATTTAATTTTAATGAAGCGAAATACTTATATTTTATATTATGTTATCTATTTCTCATTTTAATTAATGTTTAAAAATACATAATATGTGTAAAATTTAATTTCTTAAAAATTTTTATTGAAGAAATAGTTATATTTTGTTTTTTTATGTTAAGAAATATCTTCAAATAATGCAAAATTAATATATAATAAAACTGTTAATATCTTTATTATTGACCTTTATTCTCTAACACTGCATGCATTATTGTGAGAATTAAATTGTTTCAAAGATGTCCTACTGTGTGTCATGATGAATCATATTGATAGATTGGATTGGCATGCTCAGCTAAAAGGTTGTTGACTCCTGATTTAGGGTATATCAATTACTAATAACGCAAGTTTGCATATCCTTAAAATCTCTTTAAAAAATGCTACAGCAAACTTAAATGATCTTAATAACCAGTAATCTTAAACTATGTTACAGTAAATCAGGAATGCAAAGAAATAAGAAAGAAAAGCAGCTTTTCCCTGAGCTGTGTTACTTCAAAACCACAAATTATGAATTTAGGTGCATACATTTTGACTTTCACAACATAACTGTGCAGGATTTATAAATTAAACTACTACTTACAATATTAGAATACAATTGTACAATAATGCATAGAAAAACTATTCAATATGACAATATTTTTTAAAAAAATTACTTTTTTCTCTTGATAAAATTAATAATATAACGGAACTAGTTTGTTATCAGTATACTACACATCAAATGTCTTTTCAGTCAAGTAAGATTTTCACATCCAATTGTTTTCAATCCAAAATGGCAGCCTAGCACTAATAACTCAACAAGAAAATAATTTAAAAGAATGGCTTATTCCAGAAAGAAGAGGAATTACATTAATTTTAAAAGAAGCAAAACAGATAAAACAAAAATGTGCTTAAATTTTTTATGAAAAACCAACTGGAAAAATATATGAGTACTAGGATTTAAAGGAATACAAGAAATGGATGAGGAAAAGCAACAAAATATAAAAAAATAGAATGCACGAAATATATAAAAAATACATACACACACACAAAAGTGTGTGTGCACCTGCAATTTTCAATAAAATCCAATGTTTTTGATAAATAAAAATTAATATATCAGAATTGTAATTCTTTTTAATACCTGCAACTTGTTCTTACTTAAATACCATAATTAATTTTTAAACGATAGTATAACTTATTTTGAAAAATTAATCACAAAAAAAACTGCTAAAATATTATGCCACAACAGTCTTTCATGATGTTCCTCATTTTGGATGATGTGGAAACAGGAGCTCCATCATTCATTTCATTTAGGAGTAGAGGGTGAAAGTAGCTTAGATAAACAAAATTGGCTCAGTTCACAGACTATTCCGAGTGTATTTCAAAGCAAAGTTACCCTCCCTTTTATGAAACATGAAAAACACCTTTTTCATTTTATATCTCTCTCAAACCTCACCTGTGCAGCTGGTGTTTTCTGTGTTTTGTTCATTTCAAGAAGGAAAATCTTTTTATGCTAGGTGATTTTTTTTCGTGTTAAGAGAAAAAAAATGCATGCAAACACATAGTTTGTCTGGATTGTTGTATTATTTTGTGTTAACCAATATTTTGCTTTAAGTGTTTCACATTAAACATATTTCCTTGTATTGAAAATATCTGAAATAATTTTCCCTACATCCAAAAATTCCAAGTTTTGTAAGCGAAAATCTGCAATTTCCTGCCAGTGGAAAAAGAGTTATTTGATAGATTTAATATTATGGTAGCACAAACTCACACCAGAAGATCAGCATAAAATTATATGACCCTCAAATTTCATTCTGTCTGGAAACTATTTTCATTTTGCTGCCACACTAATCATATTTCACGATGGCTGAAATACACGAAATCTTAAAGAATGAGAACCAAAAGAAAAAAAAAGATCTCTCAGAAAATAAAATGCGAATTCAGCAATTCTTTTCTTTGATAAAAATTGAAAGAGAAGCACTATTATTTTTTTACAAAAAAGATCTTAATGCTCACCAATAATGTTTGAAATATCCATGTTCGAATAAACAATAAAAGACAAAAGCCGCAATCTAGACAACTCAAAACATAGAAATGTTTAAATTTGTGGAAAAAATCAAAATAAAATCATCTGAAATTAATAGAGTAACTGCCATAAATATAAATCACTAAAAAAATAATTTTAATGTACAGTGAAATTTGTTCAATATGAAAACACTTAAGATAAAACATTGGTTAACACAAAATATTACAATGGACTAACTGACAAACTACTAAGTATTTTCATGCATTTTTTCTCATAACATCAAACAAAAATAGCTTAACACAAAAAGATTTCCTTTCTGAAATTAACAAAATAGGGAAAACACCATCAATGCAGGCAAGATTAAAGAGGGGATGAAATGAAAAAGAGGCGATTTCACCATACAAAGGAGGTTAATTTGGTTTCGAAATTCCCCCAGAATAGCCTGTGACATAAGTTAATTTTATTTACCTAAGCTACTTTTATCCTTCACCCCTACAAATGCCACACAAAAAAATCTGAATTGAGGAACATCATGAAAAAAAGGACGCACATTCAAATGGTGAAATGAATAACAAAATGGACCCCATCAAAATAATTTGATACTAAAAAAGACAATACAAAGAAAAATATTAGATTATTTTTCACATAATCAATAAATGTTTTTCAAAAAATTTGAAAATTTCATAAAGTTCTTGTGAATGTTTTTGTTTTATTGATTTTTATTAAATACATACATATATACCTATGTAAATAATAGGTACTCTAATAAACTTAATTTTGTTAAATATGTTTTTTTTTGCAATATCCTTTAAACACAAAATTATTTTAACATGACAAAACATTTCAGTCCCTTCAGTTTCATATGATTTTTCCCCCTGTATCATAATAATAATAACCAATAAAAGTGAAATTATAAAAAAATAACAGAAATAAAATAATAATGGCAACCACATAAACAAACATTAAAAATCTAGGTAACCATATTGCAATGTTATCACTCAACCTGGAAAATGTCAACGGAGCGTAGTGTACTGATATCAAGTTAGTGCAGAGCTAATTGTACAAGTTACAAGTTTTAGTATCTATCAATGTTTAAAAAGATAATTAAAACCTAATAAAATCACAATATATACTATGAAATAAGCTATACCTGTTAAAAATGGTATCAATTCACTCCTCGTTCTTTCAACTCCTAAAGCCAAAGCAATAGTTGACAATTTCTTAATACTATTCAATCTCAGCTAGAAAACACAATTCAATCCAATAATCAAGATCCACAATTTAGAAAAATTACATGTTATCCTTAAATAATATTACCAAAATATTTTTAAGCAATTTTGATGTTCGTCATGCGAATTAATGATTTATTTACAAATGCACAAATTAAAATTGAAAAATATAATCACAATATCAAGATCTTAAACAATGTACATTTATTCTTAAAATATATTTATATACACAAACAGAAGATATGTGTTAATACAAGCATCATGTTTTGGATATATTTGCCATACAAATTTAAAAATAATAAACCTACTCTAGTTTTCATTATATCATATTGCAACATGTTAACTAGCCTAAATTAAAATTTTTATTTAAAAAATATCATGTTAACAACTCTAAATCAAAATATTCATAAAATAAAAATGCAAACACAATGTACGCAAACATAACAATGAACATGGAACAAAGGAAACAAAAACTTTCCCTACTGGATAAGCCATATATCTACTGAATTACTAAATAAAAGCTCTTATCTCAGGAGAAATAATGAAAATTGATAATGATTGCTACGAAAGCAAATCATGAACGAAATCAGAGTATCATGATGATGAAGGCCATAGTTGAATATACAGAAACATTTTTACAATAGATTCAAATGAAAACTAACACATGTACAATAGTTGTAATTTTTAAAATGAAGAAAATAATAAATTTCTAAATTTATAATAAATTAATTTTGGTTAAAGTGTAGTATGGGGGGGGGGGGGTCCCTTGGCGATGTCAATTACTTTTAGCAACCAAAATCGATCGCCAAGTTACTTCACTTAGTGATAGATGTCCGGAAGCTAGAATGAATTCGTTGTCTCACCATAATATCCATATAAATATCGCCAAATTCAAAGGGCCCCCCTATACTACACTTGAGTCATTAAACTTGAATGTCATAAATAAAAGAAACTACTTAAAAAATAAGAAATAAAATATTTAAAAATGAAGTACACTTGTAAAAACAAGAAAAGAAATTAGAAATGAAATATATGTCAACATAACAATTTATAAAAGTTGAGGATACTTGCGTATTAGAGTCACTGCAGAAAATTTTTACGAGAATCGTGCTGAGTATCAAATAAATATTCTTACATGTTTTATTTTGGGGGAAAAAATGATCATATTTTGGTGGAAAATGGCATGGGACAAATGTGGTTGTAGTGACGCTAATACATAAATATCAAGCCAACCTTCATAAAAAATTACAGTAGTCACATACGATGTGTAACATTTGACATGTTATCGTGGTAAATTCGCAATAGCAACTTAAATCCTGAAAAAAGTTAATCGAGTATGATTGGAAATAATTTTCTATGGAATAATTATATCTTTAACGAAATTTTTTTTTTTAATTAACACAAGTAATGCAATTTTTTATCAAAAATAATTATTCTTGTTCAATTTGGGAAAGAGCAGTAATGATAATTTATAACTGAAATATGACACATATACTTGTGTTTTCAAAGTATTTAAATACCGTGTTGAAAAATAGCATCAATAACATTACCACTGTTAGTTGTTGACACAATTCGATTTGTGTTCATTTCGAGCTTGAGTTCATCATTCAAAAAAGCTATGAGGGGCTCGGCTTCTAGCAAACTGAAGTTAACTTTAAAATCACCACTCAAAATCATGGGAAGCGAGCGGTAGTTTTTTTTTTTTAAAATAGCAGAACCACCTTCGATATATGGTAAAAGTAAAAAATGCAGGAAATCTTTAATTTTTTTTAACCGTTTGATTTGGAGAAATGTATACAACCACCGAAATCACTGTTTGTCCATTTTCAAATAAGCATTTTGTCGCACATATGTCCCCAATTTCTTGACTAACAATACCCAGTCCACTTGTTTGACGATAAGTAATATCCATATGTCGAGCCACAACATGTGAGTTGTTCTGTTTACGATAGATCGCAACACCAGCTGCACTGTGGCCTGGTCGTTTAAATTGTACGCAGCAATCGAAGTCAGGTATCGAAACACGTTCATCATTGTCTAACCACGTCTCTGCCTAAAGGACTTAGCTTCTTCTCTGATCCGAGAAAACAAAAACAAAGATCCCACAGCCTAGACCGCAGGGGGTGGGGGCGGAGCCCCCTCCTGAATGAAAGAGAAAAAACAGAACTTCACTGAATAGCACGCACTTCCCCAACTTCCTGTTACGCATTTCCGTCCCCTTTTCACGAAATCACTTCTACAAATCTCCAGCAATCGAGAGGAAAGATGTTACACATCACAAAGTTTCATGATGATAAAAATAAATTTAGTTCATTTTTCCTAATCTCTTCCAAAGATATATATAATACAAAATAAATCTGACAACAAATAGGAGTGGTCTACATCAAACTCAAAAGTTTTTATTAAATCAAAAAAAAATTTAAACACATACAAAAAAATTTTAATTACTTAACAATGAAAATATCAATCTAGTAGTTAAATGAACAAATTAAATGTTCCAAAGCTTGTACAATTTGATTTTAAAATTCAGCAAAGCAGTATAAAAATATTGCATAAGTTGTGATCACAAGATATATTAAAAATATTTTTTCACTTGCATTGTGATTTAATCATTGATAACTGTTTTTTTAAAAAATACATATAAATAAATAATGTAGTTATTATATATTTTATAATAATTTTAGTTTAAAAAATAAATGATAAAATGAAAACAAATTAACAATACATCTTGGTAAAGGATCTATTCCTTGATTTAAATATTTCATAAATTTCTCTTGTATAAATTACTAAATGACATTTAAAGATGTTACACATCAATCACATTAGTGAGTAATCAAACTGTCAGAATAACTAGGCGGTGTTGAATTACAAATTTTATCACAACACAGTCAATCAAATTTAAGAAAGCACGAGTATAAACGCTGCTTGTTCCTTACCGACGAAAATAAAAGTGTATATTAAAAATTCATAAAATTTTAAAAATGTAAAATTTGTAAGCGAAATAAAAACAATTGTTACCTGAACATCTTCGTTTCGCAGTTCATCAATTAGGACAGCAATGGGATATAATGAATCATCTGTATTGGAATCACTAGCGGCCATTCTATAAAATAATAGAAATTGCTAGTTAATAAACAACAAAAAATTCCAAGTTAATAACGTCCCTACGTATTACATCTACATTGTTTGTGCTTTTCATCAACTAGGCTTAATCATCATCATCAAAAATAAGAGCGCGACTGCATCGCAAAATATTATGTACAAGAGAGAAATAGTTCATGAAATTAGACATAAACAAAAATTTCGCTCACCTGTAACAATTTTCGTTTTAATCCAAATTTTAAATTTACTAACGGCAAGCCCTATGAATTCATGTAGAAACAATTTACTAGAGAGAACTCGATTTACCGATGTCAGTGGATTCGTTGAAAAATAACAGCAAAATACAGATTCCAAAGATTTCTTTAGTTTCTCACTAGAGGCGCTTTTCCAAAATTGTAATTAATTGTTATTTTTGACATTTGTAATTCAAAATAAATTAAAACTAACGATTATAAAATTTTAAAAATAATTTGAATGATTTTCACAACAAAGGAATTTACAATAATATAGAATCAAGGAATTAAGTTTATCGCCGATCAAATCAATGCATCATGACTCAATTCAAAAAGCAAATAGGGCAAATGGTTTTTAGAGTTTATCACACAAAACTGCGTTTGTTTCCAATTTTTTAAATTTAAAAACTTTAAAAATAGGAATTTGATATTATTTTTGTGTAATTTCTAGATTTACTTTCAGGTCACTTCAAGGCTTACTATCAATCAAGCGATGGCAATGATGAATTATGAGAGATGATAACAATAAAAAGTTTTAGGTAAATATAAGATTTCATAAATTCTTTGAGATTATTTGATTAATAAACAACAATATATTATCTGAGGGATAATGATTAGAACTTGTAACACGTGTTACTAAGCATATTAAATAACAGTAGAATGCAGAAAAGCAAACATCTTTGAAAGATTTCCAAATGGAATTGGGACTCAATTTCTTGTGTGCAAAAACTATATTTAAAAATATATAGAACTATAAAATTACCACAACTTATAAAATTATAATCAACTTATCAACTTATAAAATGTTTCAATTCTTCGATTAATTTAACACTTGCTTTTATAATGTAATAATACTTTTTTATTGCAAAATAATACACATAATGCTATTTCACAATTCGTACAAGTTTAAAATTATTAACTGAAGCTTGTCACACATAATCACAACAAAATAACAGCATCCACGGACCTCGCCACAAAGTAGGCGATTAGATTTCCTAGATTTTTTTGGATTCATGGAGATTATCTAGCATTGCTGTACAATCTGGAATTAGAAACAACAACAACAAATCATATAAAATCTAGTTCAATTAAATAAAAATTAGAAGATTCTATTATGGCAATTAGAAGCTATAGAATAGAATAGTGAGAGAGACAAAAATTATTTTAGTCTTAATAACATTGCAAAACTTATATAAGGAATCATTTCAAATAAAATATATCATGAAATCAAAATATTTTAGCGCTCTCATAATTACAGTGGGTCAATGGAAAACAAAGGATACTTACAGGAAAAAAAACAATAAAACGAAGTTGTTAAAATATGAAAACTAAGGTTTTAATCATAAATATCCTACACTATATCATAAAAAATCAGTCATTTGATCATTTTTGCAATTTTCATCACAGAAAGGCAAAATTGTATTAAAGTTAAGGACTCAGAAGAAACTAATTAATTTTAAATTCCATGATTAATTAATTCCCATAAAAAATATTTTTTTCATATATGAGCTTTTCATATATTGTTGGCCAGAATCCGATAGTGAATGGTCCGTCATATGGAAAAAAACTGATAGAGGACCATGTATAAAAGTTTTTTCGCGCTAACGATTATACCGTTTTCCCCTTTTTCATAACACTTCTTATTGATTGGACCGATAATTACTGTTACGACGCCATTAATTTATCCGCGAACTGGTCCCTGATCACATATATGACATCATAACTATGAAGTAATGATTTAAAGTGATGTCATGCACGCCGGTAATGAATTTGTTCGTGATGGCATCACAAAATGATGTCAGATGTAGAATTAGAGTATATGTCTCTCTTTAAACTGTGTTCTCTGTTCCTCAGTGCTGTATTTTCAATAAAGTTTTTGTACCAATAAACGTCGCAAAGATATTTGCAGAGCCTGAGTTTGTTACAATTATGGTGTATAAACCAATATCCAGTCTCTTAAAAGTTGCGATTTCTATTCATAAAAATTAGCTTTGAATATTTCCTTAATTATTAGAGGAATGAGTATGATATTTGAATTTAGGGGTTTCATGACAAATTTCGTGAAATGTTCGTTTTCTAGAGTTTACTTTTTTAAATCGTATTGTTGCACACACACACACACATATGAAGGGTTTATGCAAAAGTAGGCCCTAACGGCGCTATGACACGTGACTGAGCACGCTTCACAGGATAAGAGTGGAGATTCACAGAGACCGAACAGACATTGCGTGGTTCTGTGATGACCGAGCATAGCCCCGATATCAGGAGCTAACAAGCGGCCAACTAAGATATTGTTATTGCGAGGTCATGAGACTAAGGGGCAGGGAGAACCCAACACTTCCTAGTGATGCTAGTACGTAAATTAAATCATTCGAACACCAGCGAGGAACCACCTATGCTCAGTGTAAAATAGAAACCATAAAGCAAGCAAACGTTATGAAAACCCTGCGTCGAAGGAGATGGTGAATAAAAGAGAACAAGCCAGACAGTTACAAACAAAAAGGGTGCATCTGGTGAATAGCATGAAAGAAATCAATCGTTCTGAGGACAACCAATCAAGTGTATGGAATGGCGACAGCTGTAAAGCTCTGACCCAGTTTCCATACGTGCGGAAGTTACATGGAATAGTTAAAAAGGGCGTGAATTAGTGTTTTTCACTGTGTTTTGAAGGCTTAAGGGGAAGTTACCACTTAGGACTTAAATGCATAATCGAACTTAGAATGTGAGTAAGTGAAAAGTGTTTGTGCTCTAATAATAAAATTTTCAACTGAATTTATGATAATTCTGAATAATTTAATGATGTAATTAAAAATCGGCTCCATATCTAAGTTGTTGTGTATAACATCCCTTTTAACGTACCAACTTTTGTTAAGCTTGACTGGAATTGTGTGTAACAGTTCTCTTTTCATGGAGAGTCAAAGTCAGGTTACATTTTTTTCACAAACTTCAACTCACACAAACTACATTATTTTAACTAAACCAGCAAATTTTGTCTGAATTGTGACTGCGGTTAGAAGCAAGGCTATGTAAGATGATATTAGTGAAAAATCCTTGTAAAGTTTTTTGAAATGTGTGGTAACAGTTGCTAATGATGTGATGTAGGATGTCAGTTTTCCACATTTTCAAAAATGCTTAACTAAGTGCTAGGGAATTTTTAAAAAACTTTTCCCCTAGCAGATATGACCCCAAATTTTCTCTAATCCCCTCTTTTTTTAAATTTCGGGACACCCTGTATACAGTGTCCCTCAAGAGTGTTCGCACATTTAAAAAAGTTGTAAAAATCTTTCTTTAGCCTACGATTAAATTCGAATATATTGTTCAATTTCGTTTTATATATTCTCCATGCGATTTCAAATGAGTCTTATTTCATTTTTTAAATACGTACTCAATTTATTTGTAAAAGAGATCAAATGTACGAAGGGATAGGAGAAAATGTATCACAAAAGTAACCATATACCAAAACATTTTTGGATGAATTTCTTTAATAAAAATATCTTCTGTTGCTTTTCTCTGAATTGTGCGGACGTACAAAAAATCATTTACTTAAATATTTGCTTGCTATCTTCAAATATTTTATTATTTTTATTATTGTTCTATCTCAAAGGGGCTCGTAGTCGTTAAAAGGTGGCGAAAAGAGTTTGGAAAATGATTAGTTTTCACTTCAATTAAGTTAAATCACATATAGTTTGGAACATTGTGAAATTAGTAAATGTTATTCATTCAACGACGCGGTACGTGATAAAACGTTTTAAAGAAGAAAACAGAATCGAAAACAAGCCAAGAAAAGTATGTTCAAAGAAATTAACTCAATGCGCTCAGAGATTAATTGTTAGAAAATTTATCAAAACTCTGTGTTTGAGTGCTGCAAAAATTTCTACTGAATTAACTGAAATATTTTTTTACCTCAGTTTTACCTGAAACGTTCCGAAGAGTATGATCAAATAGATTACACGAGCATTGTAGTCGAAGAAAATTTTTTGTAAATATGAAAAATAAAAGCTTTGGCCTTCCTTTGCTAAATCCATCATAAAAAAAAAGTCTAAAACGTATTGGAATACTATGCTACTAGCAGATGAGAGCAAATAGAACATTTTTTCTTTGACGAGAGTGTAATAGTATGGAAAAGAAAGAAACGATAGGAACTTACTCCCAAGAATTTAGTTGGAACAGTGAAACATAGAGGAAGAGATGTTGTGTGGGGGTGCATCTCAGCTTTAGGATTTGGTAATTTGGAATTAATTAATTGTATTATGAATCATGAACTTTATTTAAATAATTTAAAGAATTATTAGTTAAAATATCTACCCAAAATTTGGGTATAGGATACTTCCTTTTTTTTAATCGAGATAATGACTCCAAATACACTGCTCTCAGCGTACGCCGCCTCTGGTGTTCGTATAACTGCCTTCAAGTTTGGGAAACACTTCCTCAAGCACCTAATTAGTAGAGCATAATTGGCGAAAGCTTGATTTTAGATTAAAAAGACATGACATTGAAACAAAACGTGAAATAAAAACAGTCATTACGGAAGAATGGAACATCAATGCTGAAATTACAAAAAAAAAAAAAAAAAAAAAAATTAATTAATGGTGAAGTCTAGGTTAAGACCTTTAAAAGCTGTTTCGAATTCCAAAGGTTATCCTACTAAGTACTAAAATAAGGGGGAGGGGGGATACAATATTTGAAACTATGTTGAGTTTTCTTAAGGGTACGAAGGCTTTTGTAACGCAATCTTTTAATGGTTTTTCGATTATCGACTTCTAAAAATAGAAGTTGCGCTATATTTAAAAATGATTATGTTTTTTATTAAGAACAGCTGCAGGTATAATAAAAAATTAAAATTCCGATATATTTCCTTTTATTAGTCGATGACATTATATGTTATAGAAAATTGTAAATGTACACTGAAGAGAGCCACTGTAATTCTTTTTTATATATCATACTTTTTCTTTTTATAGTAAATTGCATGAGGAAGCGAGCAATATTTTAGAGGTTTTGTAAACTATGCAAATTAATATTAACTTAAATAATTTGTATAAAACAATAAATAAATATAATTTTCTTGTTTTGTTTTTCTATCTTAAATTTTTTAAAATCAAATTAATCAATAATATTTAAATTATTAACTAGCTTTTACCCGCGGCTCCACTCACGTTGATGTCTTTAAATAACTGTTAAAGTAGTAATCATTATCATTAGGAAGTAAATAAAATAATATGGTAATTTTTTATTTTACTTGACTGGAACCAATAAAATTTAAAAATTCTAAAATTGAGCTTAGTTTAAAGAAACTGAAAATAATTAACAACAAAATTGTAATAAGTAACTACAAAAGTTCAATAACTTAAACTATTAATATTTTTAAAAATTGAAAGTATCTACGTTTAATATATCATTCCTCTTTAAAAGAGCTCAAAACAGAATATTATTCTAAGATGCTACTGTATACCATATTATTTGTTCTTCCGTCAGTTGCAAATATGTGAAGATTTGGGCATTGGACACACCGATCAGACTACATATAGTTGGCCATTGGAAAAACATTGCTTTTCCAAATGCAACCCTGCTATCTGAAATGTTAGCTTTGTTTATAACAACAGTAAAACTGGAAATTGAACTCGTTTGAATTGAAATGGTAGGTCAGTGGGGATACTTGGAATTCGAGGTATGATAACACTATTCCTTTTCATGACAAATGTTTAAATATTGGCACCAAGTATATTCTGCATCAGTTTTGTGATCCAAAGCCTCGTTCCTTTTCATAGTCGAGGAAGATCGAGATTTTGCATAAGTATAACTGGTACATTTAGTTTTAATTGAAGTTTATGTGAGGGTACACCCAAAAGTTCAGGTGAATTTAAGAACTCCGTGGGATATGAAGTACTTTGTTCTTTATCCATGATTGTATTTGTTGATAAATATTTCTTCATCTCTCCCTCCCCCGCACGTCGTTTAAATTTTCAATGTTGATTTTATGGACAATGTCAATGTTCGGCGCCAATATTGATCATGCGCGCAACCCCACTGATCCCAATTTAAATTTTGTTGCAAACTCGGGTAAATTTCAGCAATAAGATTTACATCATTTTCTTCTACATTACAAAATTCTCTGGAAGTAAAATATAATCTCCAGCATTTACGTCTTAATATCCATAATCGATTTTCAATTGCGTCTCTGCACAATGTTCCGAATCTACGTCATTATGAAGATACACTCTCATATTCGTTTTCAGACTGAATTGTTTAACATTTGCCCATAAGCTTGGTGATTTAACAGAGACGGATTTCTTCTGCCGGTGTACCCCTCTGGATTACAGGAAGAGTTTTTCAAAATTCACCAGCCAATATATAACCAAAGTACCATTCCTTCTATAATATCTGTACTATCTCGTAAATCTTGAAGAGTCCGGTTTAACGCTTCTATACCTTTCTTGTGAGACATCGTAATTTCATCCCACACTAAAAGCTTACAATGTGGAAGCGTCTTCCTTGAGAGCTATTTTTTCTGAAATTTCATATGAGTGAATCTTCAAATGCAAGATTAAGCGATAATTTTAAAACGGAATGTGCATTACGACCGTTGGTCAGTAAAGTCGCAGCTATACCAGAAGAAGCCATAGCAACTGCTATCTTCTGGGTTTTTCTGATGGTCATCTATACAAATAAATAAAATTGAAGTGTCTGTTTGTAATTTCAAATTATTAGTTTTTCCGGTTCCTCCAGGCTCGTCGAAAAAAAAAAGAGTGTACCACTGTCGGATTCTATTTTGCATAACACTTGTTGGAAAACGTGATTTTGTTCTGGAGTTAATAAAGGGGTAAATTCTGAAACTTGATGTTGCAATGCTATAAAATTGTAGTTTAATTCTCAAGCAATTTCATTATCGAAGCCATTTACGTCGACACGTCTAGAATTAATCATTCCAAAATCATGTAGCTTCTTCCTAACAATTCTGAGAACCTTTATTGCGTTTCGTTGTAGATGTGTTCATTGAAATGCATATTTGCTTGTACTTGCTGCAATCGTCGCAAAATATCTTCCGCCATGTAGTCTTTGTACTTATTCCAAACGGTTTGAGGATTAGAAATGAAATAAGTATTGCGTAAAGCTCCCTTATTTTATTCGGCGAGTGACATTGTATGGCATCCTCCATAGTAATATCTAGTATATCTTCAAAGTAATACCTCCATGTAAAATATATAGGTTCAGTATAAGTGAAAAATTTTGAGCAAAATATGAATATTGTATAATTAGTTAAAAAAAATTCAAAGTAATAAATATTCGATAAATCAAAACTTTTTATGAAACTGTCAATTAATATTACCATAGAATTTTCAATATCATGCGCGCGCAATTCGCTAATACTTTATTTCGTTTCCCCCTTTAAAAAGTGGGAGAAAATTTGCATTAAAATATCTGGGATTGTCGGAATAGAGAACTTCTTAGCCAACTTGGCGATATTTCTCAAAGTTTTGAGTTCGACATTTAACAAACGTAACGTAATAAACGTTAGACGTTAATAAAAAACCATTTAAAAATTGTTTTTTGTAAAGATGCTAAATTACACTATGTTTCAGTTATTTGTTACAAATGTGAGAAAAGTTTTATTAAAATTTCCATTATTGACCAAATACATAATTTTGCTCCAACTTGGTGGAGAATAAGCAACGTCCCATGATTTTACCCGCATAGTTCCCGTTCCCGTAGGAATATGGAGATAAAATATACCTTATGTTACTCGCTGATAATGTAGCTTTCCATTGGTGAAAGAATTTTTAAAATCGGACCAGCCGTTTCCGAGATTAGCCAGAACAAACAGACAGACCGAAAGACAAAAATTTTAAAAAGTGATTTTTTGATATAAGTACCTATATACCCTTAAATGCATTTAGTAAAAAGCTGCTAATTTGAAATTACAAACAGACACTTCAGTTTTATTTATTGTATAGATTTTCTTCAACAATTCTGATTCAATAGGTGGAAATGTTAAGGAGGAAAAGAATTATATACTAATGTTTTTTTCGCAATGGGGCTGCATCTCAGCAACACAGTTTTTGCAGATTCGGCAGCTCCCCAAATGTGAGAGTCATTTCATGATGGCACCAACTAGTGACACCCTCGTTACCAAATTTGGACACCTGAATTAATTTTTCTCAGCTCTCGTCGGATCCCAAATATTGCCTCGAATACCAGAGCCAAATTGATCAGGGGATCTTTTTACATGCCACATAATAATATGGCATGCTTGCCTGCGATTTTCACATCCAGAAAATCTTTCGATTTCAGCCGGGGTCGAACCCGCCACCTTAGGCTTACGATGTGGGCACGCTACCTCTAAGCCGCTGGAGCCCAGAGACGTCTTAATAAACTTTGAGGCCCTGGGTCCAGAGAAGATTTTTTGAGGCCCTAGTACGCTATACAAAAGTAGGCCCCACTTGAGATCTTACAAAGTAGACTGTATATACACTCATGTCCATAAATTAAGGATAATTCAGAATCACACGGAAATTGAACTCTAAAATAAAAATTTCCCCTGTAGAATTATCACCCACACCTTGAAGAAGAATATGCAAATTACAGGAAACCACCAGATGGCGTGGATAGTACGTCACAATGACGAGAGTGTAAGAGAGGGGTATATAAGGAATGGTGGCAAGGAAATAAAATTGTTCACAAGCGCTTTAAAAGCTTTTCAGTGCAATAACCGCATAGTTATGGCACAAAGGAAGCATTTGGATGATTTTTTACGTGGTAGAATTATCGGACGACTGGAATGTGGACGTACCAGCTGGAAGTATCCGAGGAACTTGGAATAGCCCAGAGTGTCATCTCCAGGCCTTGGCAACGATTCCAAGATGATGGAAATGTGAGTAGATGATACAGCACAGGTCGCCCCCGAGTTACAACGCCGAATGAGGACCGGTATTTGGCAGTTACTGCCAAAAGAAACAGACGGAGCACAAAATCAGACCTATCTCATCAGCTCTCTTCAGCTACCGGTACGACAGTTTCAAGGCAGACCGTGTACAGACGCTTAGGGCACATTGGTCTATATGCTCGTAGGCCTGTCAGATGTGTTCTCCTTACTGCAACTCACTGTCGCCTGCGATTAACTTGGAGTAGAGAGCATGCATTGTGGACACCGCAAAAATGGTCTTGTGTGATGTTTTCCGACGAGTCCAGGTTTAGTTTGCAGTCTGATTCTTGCCGGACTTTCATATGGAGGGCGCCAGGTACCCGTTACCACCAAGAGAACAATATTAAACGACACCGTTACGGTGGTGCAGGATGGCTCGTTTGGGGAGGAATTATTCTTGGTTCCAGAACTGACCTGCATGTTCAGAGTGTAACGATGACAGGCCCCATCTATCGGGATGTCATTCTGGAAAAACATGTACCTTTGTTTCGGGGCGCCATGGGTGCTGAATTTCTGTTTATGGATGACAACGCCCGTCCTCACCGGGCAAGCATTGTAGACGAAGGGCTTCAATCGGAGGATATCACCCGTATGTATTGGCCAGCATACTCACTGGACTTGAATCCAATAGAGCATGTGTGGGATATGCTTGGCCGACGAATTGCAGCCCGTCAACCCCCTCCCACCTGTCTACCGGAACTTCGGAGGGCATTGCTTGATGAGTGGTGTAATATTCCCCAAGATCAGATTGATAATTTGATACTCAGCATGCGTAAGCGTTGTAAGGCCTGTATTGCATCGTCCAGGAGACATACTCCGTATTAACCAACATACTAACCATGTTATACTGTTTTTTGCAAATAGGTCCTTTTTTGAAATTTGCTCCAGGGAGTAAAAATCGCAATTTTTGTTAATTTTGTCAAACATATAGCATCTTTTTTGCTCTTTACCTTTTGTTTAATAAATAGACTTTACAAATAAGTCAAATTTGTTTTGCTTCTGTCTCTTTCTTTGCCTGAACTTCATTATCCTTAATTTATGGACATGAGTGTAGATTGCATACACTGGCGTAGCCTATATCAAAATTCGTTGGGGCCCTTTTATAGGTCCCCTTAACATTTTACGATTTCCTGCTAATGCATTTTGTAGCCCTTGAAACGTGGGTGCCCCTTATCATTGATACGGCCGATACGGTGGTAGCTACGTCCCTGATTGCATTGTCAAATGAAACAAATAAATGTGCATGACTCACAATCTCTAAAACTTAGGCACAAACCGGCACGACCGATGGCCGCATTTCGTCTAAAAGAGTTAGTTGAATGATTTTTAAGGTATTAGGCCTAGGCCTAGACATGGATAACGGTCATCACATGATAATACAGTCTGACCACTTTTGCTTTTTGACATGCATTTTTCAATTCTCTGTTTTTCGGAGGATATGTCCGGAAATAATATTTGACCATTAAAATTATCTGGATCATGCTTTTATTAAGACATAGTTGAGAATGCGAAACGAGGCCCCCACCAAGGGCGAGGCCCTGGGCCCGGGCCCAGTTAGCCCATGCCTTAAGACGTCCCTGCCGGAGCCATCATTATATACTAATGTTAGTCCTAATATTTTTTTATTCTTAATTTTAAGTTCATTGAAAGCTAATTCAAAATTAAATAATGCTCTCGAGACAGGAAGGAATAGGCAGTTGTAAGCTTTAAAAAAAAGCAATAACTTAAAATGCAATAAAATCCAATTCATGTAAGTCTTTACAAAAAGAGAGGTACAGGCAGCGTTTCTCAAATGACATGGTGGAGAGCTTATGGCCAGGCTTAGCTCAGGATGGAGGGAAGGCTGCAGGCCAATGGCCCTTCCCCTGAATTCGCCACTGACTAGTAAATTTAAAAGTCACTGATATGTCTCCAATGTTTTGGAACTTGTTGTCTCGCCCCTTTATCTCCAAATCTTACCTTTAAGTATCGACAAGACAATGCGAGACCGCAAGTGGCGCATAATGTTAATTTAACATCGTCCACCACGGACTGTTTAACAATTCTTCATTGCCCATTTAGGGTGGATGTGAACACTCGGTTTGTGAAAGAAATTTTTAATTCAAAAACTGAAAAATTATAACACACATGCATAGGATGTATCAGAAGAGCATCGGTTGCAAACTGTCAGGACGGATAAAGTACACCTAAACCAAAGGTCGACAACCTTTTGTTTGAGGCGTGTCAAGCCAATCTATCAATATGATTCAGAGTGTTACACAGTAGGATATTTTTGAAACAGTTCGGTTCCCGTAATAATGCATGCAGAGTTAGAAAATAGAGGTGAATAATAAAGGTTTACAGTTTTATTATATACTAGCAGATATACTCGTTCTTCGCATGGGTAAATCGAAAAATTAAACAATACAAATGGAAGCATAAAGAAGTTTTTAATGAGTTAATTTTAAATAAATGGCAAATGTAACAAAAAAAAAAGCTTTTTGTATATCTTAGCTGAACAAAAATAAAAAACATATTTGTTAAATTTTAAGTCTGTAGATCAAATAGCAGATAAAAAGGATTTTTTTATTTATAACGCCCCGTAACTCTCTTGTGGGTCGATTTTTGAAAACACCTTCCTAAGCTGACCTCTGCTCAGTAAAAGTAACACATTGTTACAAATTTTGTGTAATGAACGCTTAAAATAATGCAAATAATTTATATCTGGATGTGTAATACGTTAATATTACTTTCTGTTGTATTTATTTTATGTTAAAATTGTAATATTCGCAAGCAACGCCGGCTCCTTACATTATAATGGCGATTCAATGGAAACATAACGAAATGTTTGCGATAGAGCCAAATTGGCATCCTTTTTGGTGACCATGTTGGGAACTTGGCGATGGATTGAATGGTGCAGGAGTTGATATGCTATAGCGCCACCTGGTGGGGAACGACAACAAAAAGGATTGCAACAAAACCTTTTCCAAAAAAGAATACATATATTTGCTTATTTTCATAGTGATCGGTTGATAATAAAATCATAAAAAAAACGTGCATTGTGAAATAAATTATTAATTTTTATTGTATTTATGGTTCACTATTTTGGCGATAATGGCTTACACATAAGAGATAGATATATGCTGTCGCCAGCTGTTTTGTATAAGTGATTATATACGTATAGCTAGCGGTTTTTACAGAGCACGCCACAATAGCTTGCAGATGGTAGAATTTTTTCCTACTCTTACTTGACATTTATAGTTATATTTTGGACTCTTCTCATACAGTATCTTCATAAATTATAGCCTAAGTGTTATTCTGATGTATGAGCTATATTATTGTAAAGTTTCATTAAAATCCTTCCTGTTGTTTTTGCGTGAAAGAGTAACAAACATCCATACATCCAAACTTTCGCGTTTATAATATTAGTAAGGATTAATTTTGCATCATTTAAAGACATTTCTTAACATGAAATTAAATGGCATACATTTTATAACTATTTCTTCAACAAAAATTTTAAAAAATTAAAATTGAACATATATTATAAATTTTTAAACATATTTATTAAAATAAGAAATATACAATATAAAATATAATTATTTCTCTTCATCATAGTTAAATAAAAAGATAAATAAAAATTTTAATGCGTACCTCGTGCTTGTACAGCTGTAATTTCCTATCACTAAATCAGAGATATAATTTGTGACTTTAACAGTTGTTAAACAATTTCTTCGTGGACCCTAAATATTTTTCATATGACGAAAGATTTTTTTCTGTGATATATAGAACCAAAAGCGGAAAGCAGAGCACATGGAATATTTTCTTTTCGAATTATTAAACCTCTCCTGCAATGATATTCAATAATATACACAATAGCTGTCAGTTTATCTTTAGAGTTATTTTTCAGTATTTTTGTAATTCCGTAAATGTTCATAATTCTGAAGATGTTTGTCAAATAATGTCCATTACAAATTTATCGACATCCATCCACTCAAAATTGATAAATTTGTAGAGTAGGCTGAGTGCCACTGAGAATTGTATCACTGGCCACATGTGGCACGTGTGCCATAGGTTGCCGATTCTTGACCTAGAAGATGGGAAATCATACAGCAATATATAGTCGGAAACGCTTTCCTGAAACGGTAGTGAGGACGCAAAATTTAAGAAAGACAGAACACGAATAAGAGGAGAAAATTCATGTTAGCTTAATTTCTTGAACGATCCGGCTTTCAACCTGCTAATTCGTTCAGCCGTAAAGTGGATGTCTCCCACTGTTCCGTGGATCCTTCCTTTAGATTTAATCTCACGAGGTGCGACCACCAGTCGTTAACACTAGGATTTCCTCTTACGATCAACTATTAATCATTATCTCTCCTACTCAACGGCATTTGCATAAAACCAAGTCGTCGCTACGGAAAGCGGTTTTTAAACTAATATCACAGTTAAAAAGAGAATTTCCCCCAAGAGGATTAGTAGAGGCCCGAATAGAATTTGTTACAACTTGACATACCCCCATAAGAAGTAATTAAATCAGGTGAGATCTGGTGATGGAGTGAGGTAGAGCGCTGGGCAACCAATGCTTCGATTTGCGTTGCACCATCCATCGCGTACACCTGTCAAAGACTTCCCAGATTTTTTGCTGTTCTTAGAATAATAAACATGTTTTCTCCACTTATCTATGTCTGTCTTCCTTGTGTTTTGTGTCGCTACTACCCCGCCAAGAAAGCGTTTCCGACCATATATTACTGTGTGATTTCCTATCGTCTAGGGCAAGGGTGGCCAACCTTTTTGGTAATAGTGCCACTATCTGTTATTAAATTATTATGTGTGCCCCTTCCAACTCTTCCAACACACAATACGACATAAAAAGGTGAAAAAATTTTACTTGTTGGCTTATGGGATTTTTATGCTAATAGCATATTTTTTATGCAAGTTTAAATAGTAATGATGATGATGTAAAGTTGTGACTCCTTCGAGAGAAGTCCGAGAAGTGAAAATTTATAAATAATATAATAAATATTTAGTTTTATTGTTAATAAGCTTTTTATTCAAATTTTATAAACATTTTTAGGTATACAATAAAAATGAGTAACTTTAACCTTTTAATTCTAATTTATTAGTAAACAGTCAGTACTTGCTTAATGTGGCTTTTGAGTTTGTAACTTATTTCATTAGTCATCTAGATTAGGATTAGTTTTTGAAGCTCATAAAATTTGATTGTTGTAGGTGTATATCAGTTAATGTTGAGTGACATTTATTCACAAACTTATTTTGATCAAAAACTAGAAGAATATCTAACTGCTAAATCGTGTAAATTTAGAAAATTGCCTATCGGTTCAAATTTCCAACGTTTAATATATATATATAATTTGAATCACTTGAGTTAAAAAAAATTCGTTCCATATGTTTGCTTTTCAGTCTAGTATGACGTTGTAGGTTAATAATTCTGGATTGGCCTGTTGGTTATACACTGCTGGCCACCGTAAATGCAACACTTTGAGGAAGCACGCAAATAACATGAAATTTACAACGTGACATATCCAAATGATTAGAATTTCAGCGCAGACACACATCACGCACGCCTGTGGCGCACACCTCAAAGCGCCATTTAAGGCTTGGAGATTTCGACGATTTCAAGTTCGGCAATTGTGTTTTTCTTGGTTTTTTTCAAAAACTGATCAATTATGTCTCGTAGAAAACAGTGATCAGCTTTTGATCAAGTATCCGAGTTCGACAGAGGAAGGATAATGGCCTACCGAGATTGTGGATTATCTTTCAGGGAAATCAGTAGTCGTGTTGGACAAAATCAAATAACTGTAATTCAGATATGTGACCGTTGGATGCAGGAGGGTACGACACACCGACGTGGTCGATCGCATCCACCTCAGTGCACCACTTTACGTGAGGACAGGCAAATTGTGCTCATGGCAGTGACGGATCACCCAGTCACATCACGAACCATAGCACAGCACATTGAGTCTGTAACGCATCATTCAGTGTCTGCGCGTACCATTCGACGCCGTTTACAGCAGAGTGGTCTGTCTGCAAGACGTCCATTGCTTGGTCTACCCTTGACGCAGAACCACAGATGTCTCCGCCGCCAATGGTGCGATGAAAGAGGGATGTGGGTGGCAGAATGGAATGAAGTTGTCTTTATTGATGAGTCACGCATCTGTCTGCAACACCTCGATGGTCGGATTCGAGTCTGGAGACACCGTGGAGAGAGGATGCTGAATAGCTGCGTTATGCACCGCCACACTGGTCCTGTACCGGGTATTAAGGTATGGGGTGGTATTGGATATCACTCTCGCACTCCTCTAGTACGCATTGCTGGTACTTTAAACAGCCAGCGCTACATCTCCGAGGTATTGGAGCCAGTTGTTCTTCCTTACATTCAGGGCGTGGCCACAGCCATATTTCAACAGGATAATGCGCGATCACATGTGGCACGTATTGTCGAAAGGTTCTTCGTCGCCAGATTGAATTGCTACCCTGGCTCGGCTCGCTCTCCGGATCCTTCACCGATCGAAAACATGTGGTCCATGGTTGATCAACGATTGACCCAGATTGCACCCCCAGCTGCCACACCACATCAACTTTGGCAACGTGTGGAAGTTGCTTGGTCTGTTGTACCCCAAGAATACATCCAAAGTCTCTTTGAATCAATGCCGAAGCGTGTGGCAGCGGTGATCTCCATCAATGGCGGCTACTCTGGCTACTGATTCTGGAAGGAACCACACTTCACAGAAGTCTATAAATTTAATCATTTGATATTTGGTCAACATGTTATCTATACAAATAAATAAAATTGAAGTGTCTGTTTGTAATTTCAAATTAGCAGCTTTTTACTAAATGCATTTAAAGGCATATACGATACTTATATCAAGAAATCAATTTTTAAAATTTTTGTCTGTCTGTCTGTTTGTTCCGGCTAATCTCGGGAACTTTTGCTCCGATTTTAAAAATTCTTTCACCAATGGGAAGCTACATTATCAGCGAGTAACATAGGATATATTTTATTCCCATATTCCTATGGGAACGGGAACTATGCGGGTAAAACGTTGACGTTGCTTACTTCCCGCCAAGTTGGCGCAAAATTATGTATTTGCTCAATAATGGAAATTTTAATAAATATTTTCTCACATTTGTAACAAATAACTGAAACATAGTGTTATTTAGCATCTTCACAAAAAGCAATTTTTTAAAGGGTTTTTTATGTTTATTATTTACGTTACGTTTGTTAAATGTCAAACTCAAACTTTGAGAAATATCGCCAAGTTGGCAAAGAATTTAAATCCCATATATTTTAATGCAAATTTTCTCCCACTTTTTAAAGAGGGAAACGAAATAAAGTTTTAGCGATTTTCGTGCACGTGATATT
The DNA here is from genome assembly GCA_019973975.1 of Trichonephila clavata. Lineage (NCBI taxonomy): Eukaryota > Metazoa > Arthropoda > Arachnida > Araneae > Nephilidae > Trichonephila > Trichonephila clavata. The sequence continues at coordinate 15,370 of BMAO01014478.1, read as the reverse complement.
GAAAATTCTATGGTAATACTAACTAACAGTTTCATAAAAAGTTTTGATTACTTAAGTAGCTTTGATTAGTTTGAACTTTTTTAACCTAATTATACAATATTCATATTTTGCACAAAATTTTTCATTTATACTGAACCTAGATATTTTACATGGAGGTTTTACTTTGAAGATATACTATGGAGGCATCCATACAATGTCACTCGCCGAATAAAATTAGGGAGCTTTACGCAATACTTATTTCAACTTCGGTCCTTCTAATCCTCAAACCTTTTGGAGTAAGTACAAAGACTACATGGCGGAAGATATTTTGCGACGAAAAACAACCAAATATGCCTTTCAATGAACAAATCTGCAACGAAACGCAATAAAGGTTTTCAGAATGGTTAGGAAGAAGCTACATGATTTTGGAATGATTAGCCCTAGACGTGTCGACGGAAATGGATTTGATAATGAAATTACATGAGAATTAAACTACGATTTTATAGTATTGTAGCATCAAGTAACAGAATTTACCTCTCAATTAACTCCATAACAAAGTCACGTTTTTCAACAAGTGTTACGCAAAGTAGAATCCATCAGTGGTGCACTCTTTTTTCTCGAAGCCCCTGGAGGAACAGGAAAAACATTTTTGCTAAACTTATTACTAATGACCATCAGAAAAACCCAGAAGATAAAACCCAAAAGATTGCAGTTGCTATGACTTCTTCTGGTACAGCCGCGATTTTACTGACCTAAGGTCGCACAGCACATTCCGTTTTAAAATTGTCGTTTAATCTTGCATTTGAAGATTCACTCATCTGAAATTTCAGAAAAAATAGCTCTCGAGGCTGGATGCTTCCCCAACGTAAGCTTTTAGTGTGGGATGAAAGTACGATGCCTCACAAGAAAGCTATAGAAGCGTTAAATCGGACTCTTCAGGATTTACGAGATAGTACAGATATTATAGGAGGAATTGTAGCTTTATTATATATTGGCTGGTGAATTCAAGCTTATGGGGAAAAGTTGAAAAATTCAGTCTGAAAACGAATATCCCACGGAGTTCTTAAATTCACTTGAACTTTCGGGTGTACCCTCACATAAACTTCAATCAAAACTAATTGTACAAGTTATGCAGAATCTCGATGCTACTCGACTATGTAAAGGAACGAGGCTTTGGATCACAATACTGATGCAGAATATACTTGGTGCCAATATTTGAACATATGTCATGAAAAGGGATAGTGTTATCATACCTCGAATTCCAAGTATCCCCACTGACCTACCGTTTCAATTCAAAACAAGTTCATTTTCCAGTTTTACTGTTGCTATTAACAAAGCTAACATTTCAGGTAGCAGGGGTGCATTTGGAAAAGCAATGTTTTCCCCATGGCCAACTATATGTAGCCTGATCGGTGAGTCCAATGCCCAAATTTTCACATATTAGCAACTGAAGGAAGAACATATAATGTGGTATACAGTAGCATCTTAGAATAATATTCTGTTTTGAGCTCTTTTAAAGAGGAATTATATATAGTAGTAGGAATTATATAGTAGAGGAATTGTATAGAAGATGAATTATATAGGAATTAGTAGATACTTTCGATTTTTAAAAATATTAATAGTTTAAGTTATTGAATTTTTGTTTTTAATTATTATAATAAATTACGTTTTCAATTTTTTAAAACTAAGCTCAATTTTAGAATTTTTAAATTGTATTGGCTCCAGTCAAGCAATAAAAAAAATTACCATATTGTATTATTTACTTTCTAATGGTAATGATTACGACTTTGACAGTTATTTAAAGACATCTACGCGAGCGGAGCCGCGGGTAAAAGCTAGTCTATAAAATAAATTTTGTTGTGCTATTTCTTGTCTTTCTTGGTGTTGCATTTACGGTGGCCAGCCAGCAGTGTAATTAACGTTTTGTAGGGAAATTGAAAAAAGATTTATGAAAAGATAAGCATTTTTTTATAGTCTTGAAAATCATCCAACGTAGCACTGAAGGAATCCTTCAAAAAGAATATTAAGTTATTAAATCTATTATAATTGGAGTATTTTTAACTTTGGTAGACAATTAATAATGCTGGATTTGTTTTTTTTTCTTAAAAATAGAGATAAAAGTGAAAAAGTTTGTTTACTAAAGATATATGACCAACTAGGGTAGGAAAATACATTCTTTTTCCTGTAAGTTTAAATTTAAATTATTTAAATGTTCCATAATATCGTTAAACAGAGATTAATGCCATAGCTAACCTTCATTCTTGAGTTGCAAGCACTCACAGGGCAGTTCATTGTTTTCTTCCAGATATTTTAGAACACACACGCTCCCTAAAATTCCAAAAAATCTCGCGATTCAACGTCCTTTGGAAAGCCAGTGAACACAACAAGGAAGGAGTTAATTTTCTATTGTAATTCAGTTAAATGTTTTTAAAATAAATTTTGAGGGTTTTTTTGTCTGAAACAACCACATTTGGATAAAATTGTTAAAAAAAAGAAGCTATTTTTAATTTTATTTTCAAAATTTTCAATAAGTCTCCACGTGCCACTGTTACAACTCCGCTGTGCCACATTGTTGCACGTGTGTCGCGGGTTGACCACCCCTGATCTAGGTTTACTCTTTCTGTCCTGAAAGTTTGTAATCACTGTACTGATATACCCTTTATTTATATGTATACTACACAGGTATAGTTATATTTTCCCTTTAATCCATAAACCGTGCAGGACATTATTTTATTTTATTTAATTGCCTTATTTTATAAAAGTTCCCATAGTATGACTCAAAAAATTTATTTCACGTATTTTTATTTGTTAATTTCTGTTATTTATCCATCTACTCGTAATATTATTATTTGTTTAATTTTTATTGTATACTTTTCTGTGCTCAAGTAGTAAGACAATAAAGTGCTGCATTTTTTTTTCTTTGCAAAGTAAGTTTATCCCACAATATGATAATTCGGCTTCTAATGTAAAAGGTAAACCATGTGAGAGAGAAAAATTTAAAGAATTTTGGCAACAGAAATACCAAGATAATGTGATACTGAGTAAAGATATGTCATATCAATTCAGTCATCGAGCTTGTGAGACGAGTTTGGTGGAAAACAAACCCCAAGATTGGAAGACTGAAAGTCGTTATCCCAGACAGTGAATAAGAAACCCAACGAAGGATATCGTTATCTCCACATAAATCCGTGAGGCATTTGACACAAAGGATAAGCTCATCAGAGTGGTCTATGCATAAGTAATTAAGATCTTTACATATTTCCGCTTTATCGTGTAAAAATGTTACAGGAACTTATACTATCAGATAATGAGAAGCAGCCTTTTTTTTTATCAGCAATGCTTCCGGATACCGTAATGATCCACAAAATATTAGCATTTGGGACCAATATCCCCCTCCCCCACTGCAGCATGGTTTCATTCAAGCAGTTACATTGTGGCCAACCTAAATTCGCATGAATGAGAGGAGTACAATTTTACTTTACTCTAAGCTCATTCGAATGTGGTTGCAATCGGCAAATGGAGGCGAAAAACTTTAATTCTAAATTAATAATGATAAATCTATACATATAAAAATTGATGTTTTTATATATGTGTTCGACCGCGCTTCCTTCCAACACCGTTCAACCCATCAGTATGAAAATTGACATGTACATGTATTTTTTATGGAGAAGGGTTTTATGCTATCCTCTTTGTTGCAGCTCACCACCAGGTGGCGCTATAACATATCAACTTCTGCACCGTTCAATCAACTGCCAAGTTGCCAACAAGATCGCCAGAAATGATGTCAACTTTGCTCTATCGCCACCATTTCGCTTCCATTGAATCGCCATTATAATGTAATGAACAGTGTTGCTTGCGAATATTATAATTTTAACATAAATAAATACAACAGAAAGTAATATTAACGTATTACACATCCAGATATAAATTTTTTGCATTATTTTAAGCGTTCATTGCACAGAATTTGTAACAACGTGTTACTTTTGCTGAGTAGAGGTCAGCTTAGGAAGGTGTTTTCAGAAATCGACCCACAAGAGAGTTAAGGGGCGTTATAAATACCAAAAAAAAAAAATCTTTTTTATCAGATATTAGATCTACAGACTTAAAATTGAACAAATATGTTTTTGTTTTGTTTAATTTGTAATTCACGTAAAATCAACTCATTAAAAACTTCTTTATCCCTCAATCTGTATTGTTTAATTTTTGAATTCACGCGAGCGAAGAACGGGGATACCAGCTAGTATTATAATATACCAGAGGAAATTAAATAGACTCTCAAGTATAGATTTCCTAATAATAATAATAATAAGTGAGTTAATGTTTGTGTTACGTCACACTCTAAAGCTACACAAGGGCTTTTGGGGATGGACCTCTAAATTTTGATTCGAGGTTAAGTGAAGAGGATGACACCTTCGTTTACACCTCCTCTCCAAACCATCACATCTTCCTAATTTAGCTTTGAACTATGACATATTCACCATGTAAGAGCCCCTCTACACGACGAGTCTTTAGGGGCACTAGGACATAAACTCGTGACATTCTGGTCACAGGTTTATGACCAGGACTATAAGGCTATCGAAACTATTTATTCATAATAAGGCTGCAAGTTTTTGAGAAGATAAGTAGATGTATCTCAAAGTAATTTTCACAAATATACTTTAAAGTATTACTATTTCATATGGTTTCGCAATCAACATCCTCTCCATATTCTCTTCACTTTACTTTAAAATTAAAAATCATTTGCACGCGTCACGGTTTCTTCACAGAAAGAGATTCTCGAAAATCAATCAAATAATTCTTTAGAAGGTTTTTTCCATCGAGAATAGTTTGTTGAACGTCTCGAAGGGAACCCGTTACAACGTAAGCTCGCATATGTTGCACCAATGGATGACGATAAATCCCCATTCATTAATGCAAAAAAACCTTTTCATTTAAAAAAAATGGCGAATGGAGTACCGTATGACATAAAAGTATTGTCCAATTTTTCGAGTCAACAATTAAGGGGACTGTCTGTAGAGAACTTATTCAACAATTTGTTGCATTATTTGAAATGAATGAAAAGGGTTCTTTGTTCCAAGAAGGCGGTGGAATATGTCATACGAGTAATGAAATCATGAATATGTGCTTCAATATTTTTTTCCACAATTGATTTATTTACAATAATTTTTGGCTACCTAATTTCTTTGAGTTGATCATCCTTGACTTTTATTCTGTGGGGTTATTTAGAGAACAAAACATATTATGAAGATAATCCGGAAACAATAAAGAACCTGAAAATTGTCATTATTCAATGGATTCAAAAAATAATTCTCATTATCATGAAACACGTTTCTTAAAATGCAAGCAAATGAGTTCAGCTTTGCCTATATAAAAAAGGGGTGGATATTTGCAACATTTATTCTATATGTTAAATTTATTTTCTAATTTATTAAGTCACAAATTTTTTATAATATACTATTAAAATACGAGGACGGGAAAGAACGATGTTGTGAATAATAGTAGTCAAAGTTTATATTTTACGGTCGCCTTTTATTCTTATAATCATTCAAATGATCAAACAGATCTCTAGATGAATGATAATATCTCGAAAGATGAAAAAGTTTTATACAAATAATGTTCAACCAGTTTCGATATATTACACAGTACAATTCTTTTCTACAACTGAAAAAACATATTTAGAATAATTATAAAAGATGCCAACTTATTAAAAATAACTTGAACTACAGACGATTAGATATAGCAAATAATTTAAATAACCAAATTAATTAGAGTTTCATGAATTATTGAATTAAAGCAGACGATAATCATAAGAAGGAGAATTTTCAGCCTAAACAACATCTATAAATACTATATAATTTAAGTAGCCAGTTAAAAATTTGTTCAAAAGAGAATAAAAGAACGTTAAATTGAAAAAAAAATATATCTTGCAACGCATGTATATATGAAGTAGAAGATCACCTTCCAATGCTTAAATATTCTGAAAATTGTATTTAGATAAACATCATAGAAAAAATTTAACACGATATCCACGTTATCCGTTGTTGGAAAGTAAAGCAAAAAACATTAATTGTAGGCCAATGATAAGTAAAAAAAACCGCTTAAACAGTCAATCTTACGTCAACTATTTAGTAAAGATAAGGTTAATCTTTGAGTTTCCTAATGATTCCTAACAGCTGCATATATCTCCGTCCCATAAATCTGTCCTGCTTCAAATGTATATAATTATAAATATGCATTTTTTGTAATAATATATCTCAGGTTAAGACTACTAGATATTTCTCTTTTATTTTTAATGTTTTTAAAAATTATTTCATTTAATTTGAACAAATACTTAATAAATACATAAGTTTACATATTTACATAATTGTATTTATTGTCGGCAACCCCCCCCCCCCAATATATAGCTGCAGTATTGAAAATTTGTTAAACTCGTTACAGTGGACCTCAAAAACCTTAGTACACCTTCAAATTTCAATAAAATTTAATGTTAGCTATACTAATATATAAAAGAAAGAGTTTGTGTGTGTGTTTCACCTATTCCGGCCAAATTAAGTAGCCCAGAAGTATGAAACTTGGCATGTAGAAGCTATAGGTCGTTATGCTATCAACCTCGAAGAGTTTTTTTCGAAATTTGCTTTAGATTTTTTTAAAATTCAATTTTTATGCGATTTTTCAGCTAAATGGAGATATGACGTCATCAGCTCTGTTAAGTCTTCACTTTGTGAAAATTAATATTTTGAGCAGTTTTGGAGGAGATTTTAGCACATTTTACTGTAAATATATTTATTTATGGTTGTATTTATTCGTTTTTTCAGCTCTTTAAGTAGGAATTACATTTATTTTTCGAAAAAATCGTTGTCAAAAAATGTTTTTTCTAAATTTCATTTTTCCGATTGGCAACACTACTTTGATAACAGTAGATTTTCAATGTTTTAAAATGTGAATTGTATTTGATTCACAACGTATTTATAATCCTTTTCCGTACTTTAAAAAAAATGGGGCAATATTAGTACGAGAGCTAGCAACATCAGAAAAACAAGAATTTTAGAAAAGCTGATTCTTTAATATATCTTTCTCTGCGTCCTTCCGAACAGCGTGCGGGCTATCTGGCTGCCAGTAAACGTTGCGTTTATTAATGCGCATCATACATTTACAGGAAAAAATATTGATTTTTTAAATTATTTTAGAAAGAAATCTTTCTTTTTCACTAAATTTAAAATGTTATTAACAGCATGAATTTATTAATGCCAGACATTTTTGGTGTTGAAAATAATGTGCCAGATGCTATTTTTTATTAAAAAAAAAAAAGTAATTTCAAACCATTTTAGAATGTCTGTAACTTTAATATTACTTTATTTATACATAAATAAGTACAAATTTAATTTGCCAGACATTAATTCGGTTGCGTTCTTAATAGCCAGGCCGATTTATTGGTGTAGTATACCGCGGTGTTATGAGAGAGACACTGACAAAGTAGGTAGGCGGAAGACAGGCAGGATTACTTTACACTATTTAAAGTATTCGAAAAACTTTATTTTTATGTCTTCGATGATGAGTATAATAAAAAATTAATATTTAAATTATTTAAATAATAATAAATAGTTGATTAAGAGGGTTCACCCATGTGACGTCCTGTTTTTTAAGTATTCTTAGAGAATATTTTTTTTTTGACGACCAGTAAAAAGATAGAACTTTAAATTTTTCATCATTTATTTATATGTATTTTAAGAGTATGTATATACATGTTTAGCTAAAAATATCCAATAGAACGTGAGTTATAGCACTCTGAACACACCCTCCTCGAAAAAATGAACACTCACTTCCTCCACAATTCCGGCTGATTGACTTATTTTAAATTAAAAAAAACTAACGGCGTTTTAATTTATAAGCTTAAATGCACAGAATGGACTATACTCAATTGAAAATATCAAAAATTGGATTTTTGGTAGAACTCTGAAGAAACAGTTTCGAGTTTCATGGGGGTTTTTTGTTATGTTTTTATTTTAAAAAATAGAAATATTTTGAATTTTGGAATGATCGTAGTCCATTTAGTACGTATATATGTGCTGAGTCTACCCTATAAATTTGAAGTTTTTCAGTCAAACCGTTCTTGATATATGATGGAGGAAAGTTTGAAAAACACAGCTTTGAGAAAAACGTGTTTAAAGTTTCAAGTGTGATTAAAACACAATGAAAATTTTAGCTTATCGCTAGAAGCAGCTGCTTTCTCATAACACCTGCTTCTTTAAATTAGTAACTATTTTAAATATTTTATTTTGAACTTTTTTTTCGATGTGCTCGCGCCTCCCACGTAGGGTTATGATGCCCCCCCCCCCCAATAGGCACACTCCACGGATTGAGAAACGCTGGGTTAGAACATAAATATATTTTTTTCACATGCACGTGTCTTTTTTTTTTAATTTCCATTTTCAGAAAACTAGACAATTGTTTATATTATGGTAAGATATCTTCGACGCAACGATTTCGCTTTTATAGGTTTGTAAATTAATATTTTCGTCGTCAAATCTAGAAATGGGATCTGGAATTAGTTGCCAAATCTGGAAATGCTATATGGAATTAGTCACCAAATCTGGAATAGGTATATAGTCTAACTGGTGTGATTATTTTAATCTTCGTGAGAGCATCATAATGGCTAATAAAATGAAATGTGTTTTTTGCAATGGCCAAAATGAAAAAATAATAACTTTTGTAGAAGAAAAGTTGAAAAAATGAAAAGAAGTTTTATGTGTACGTGTTAATTTTAACTTAAAATATAACAACATTAAGTTACCGGAGGAAATTAAGACTACCGATGGATATCACAGACGATATTACATTTCTTTTACAGCCTTAATGGCTAAATAACGTAATATATGTGACAATAATTCTATTTCATTAACAAATCTTCTTTTTTCATCGAGTTCTACGCCGTTATTGCCAGATACTCCAGTGGCTGAACGTGCGACAGTGTTTCATAGCGTTGAAACTTCCAATTTATCAATTACAGACCTTCCTAGTGCATCTAGTTCTACAATGTTATTGCCAAATTCTCGAGTAGGTGTGAGTGAAACAGTCGTATTTGATTATGGGAGCTCAAGTTTAGCAGAAGACATTCCTAGCACATCAAATTCTACTGCGCTGTTACCAAATGCTCTAATTGATGTGAGTGTGAGTGAAGATCGCGAATCAAGAAACACAAGTGTTGATAATAAAAGAATTTGCTTTTTCTGTGGAAAAGATCGAAAGCAAATTAAAGGTAGACAACAAAGTTTACATTCTTCCAATGATGCCAAAGTATATGACAAAATAACAGAATGGGTTACAAAATTCCAAAATCAAGAGTTATTACAAACAATTAATAATCTAAAAAACTCAAATGCTCCAATTTTTTATCACCATTCGTGTGAAGTGGGATATTTCAATGACTACAAAAAAATTACTGCTGATACTGCATGCACTTCCAGGCATAGTGTACGAGATATTCATAAGAATATTTTTGATAAAATTGTGTCAATTATTGAAGAAGATGTAGTTAAAAAAAGAAATTATTTGTTATTAGCTTCCCTTTGTGACATATATAATAGTGAATTACAAGAAGAGATAATACATCCACCTCAAGCAGATGTAAGTTTAATGACAAATCATCATCTTGAAAAAAAATAGTAAAACAATTCAAACAAATTAAGATTGTAATGGAAAAGAAAAGAAAAGTTGTTATGCATAAAAATAGTAACCTATTGGAACAAGAAGATCTGACAACACTTGAAGAGGATGATCTTATTGATAAAGTTGCGCTCATTCTACGAAGTACTATTTTAAAAATGGATAAAATAACATTACCTGCCGTAATGAAGATGGAAGATTTGATTAATGGTGAGTGTACCATTCCAGAAAAACTAGATCGCTTTTTCAAAGCATTAATTGGAGGTAAAGATTTTCGTCTCAGAGATGGAGTCAAATGTCATAGATTAAGCAACTCATTGGCTTCTGATGCTATTTATTGTGTAAGTAATGGTATTGTTAAGCCATAAAAGCACATAACTCTGGGTATGACCGTGAAAAGTCTTACAAGTAGTCGAAAAATAATTAATATTTTAAATCGACTTGGACATTGTTGTAACTACAATACGCTGGAAGAACTGGAAACTGAAGCCACGATCTCATCTGTAAACCGTTCTCAAATTTGCCCTCCTGACATCATTCAGAGTCCGTCATTATGCACAGGTGTAGCATTCTATAATTTTGATAGATACGTTGATACTTTAACTAGAAAGGACACTTAACATGACACCGTAGGAATAATTTACCAAAATGTAAGTGATGACTATGATATTGAATTAAATTCAACTAATATAAGTGGAAATCTTGATATACCGCTACCACCAACAAAAGAAGACGGACTTTTAACGAGGAAACTCCAGAAATACCGTCGTTTAGTCATCGATTGCAAATGTTAGAAAATTTAACACCAGCTGAAGTTAATGAACCAACTCTACCTGCAAATTTACCTTTTATAGAAACAATAGATCTGTTATATTTACTTTCACACTTCTTGCATGTGCCAAATACTCCAATGTGGACAGGTTTTAATTCTAAAATCATTAAAGATACTAGTCCCAAACAAAAAGTATCTTATCTTACACCTATTAATTTTTCACCAACAAATGTAGCGGTAGTTAAACATACAATGGAACAGGCCCAAATTGTTGGAAAGGAATGTAATCAAACATACGTGCAAGTTACTTATGACCTGGCGATAGCTAAAATAGCATATAAAATCCAATCAACGTCAAAGCCACAATTCAATAATCTTTTCATCCATCTTGGTTCATTCCATTTAATGATGGCTTTCTTTAAAGCCATAGGAGTTTTTATAAATGAGTGTGGTCTATCTCATATGATGATTGAGAGTAATATTATTGCTTCTGGATCAGTGAACGGTATAATTCAAGGTAAACATTTTAATCGTTGCAAACGTCTGCACCCGTTGATGGCTCTTGGCTTGCAAATGTTATATTTTAATCAATTTTTGAAGATGGACAATACTGAATACAATTTCCTGAAAGAACAAGTTATGGACGATCTCCTTCATTATCAGGAAGTTATAGATTCTTATTCATCTATAACAATAGAATTACCTAATAATGTATTATCGAGAGTATTATCTGCATATCAAAAATTCGTAGAAGAAACAAGACAAGGTTAGCATGGCAAAACGGCTCAATTCTATTTCATTTACATCCAGTTCGTAAACTATTATATTACCCTGTCAAGAAGCATACGCATGGGAGATTTGAAATGTTCAAATATGTAATTCCAAAAATAACCAATTTATTTTTCGCAGTAAATCAACCGAATTATGCTCGATGGTGTGTTAAATATTTAGACAATTTAAATAAAGTAGATGAAACACATCCTGGACTAAAAAATGATTTCATGAATGGATATTTTGGAATAAAAAGAACAGACAAACCATTCTCGAGAATACCAATTGATCTTACACTGGAGCAGACTATCAATGCCGAAGCGGCTAGACGTCTCAGTGGTATTGCACATTTTACTAATTCTATAGCTGTCCGTCAACGCTGGACCAAAAGTCACAGCATTATAGCAGCTATAATCTCCCACGTTCTCGATGTTTGTGGATTGAAGCAATTACAAGATGTGTCTGCGGGTTTGCAACCAAATCGAATCAAAATTTATGGCAAACAAATCGCTGATTTCATTGAAATTTTTGAGAAGAATATTAATCCATTTGATGAAAGAGAGTTTAGACAAAGATAGTTTATTATATATATATATATAACATTGCAACTGCCAAGCCTGTACCTCAAAATGTAGCGAACTTTTTGCTGAACATTGAGAAAAATGGCGAAGATTTACGGAAACAGTTTATTACTGAATGTGCTGAAGATCAGGACAGATTTGATAATCCAATAAAAAAAATCAAGTACTTAATTTTGCTGGTGCTCCAAAGAAGAAGAAAATAACTCTTGGTAACAAAGTTATTGAGCTAAGAATGCAACGAGATCTGTTTGGTCGACTCTTAGGTATATCTATGACCAACAAAGTCGATATTGAAAAAGTACTGGGATTTCCACTAACGCCGATACCAACATCGATATGTCATGCAGATGGTAGTATTTGTAAAACAGATAAAGCACAATTAATTAAAGTTTTCGAGAAAAAAGTTAGCAAGGCCAATCAGCAATCCTTATTTTTTGATATTAGCATTTTAGACGGTTTCTTCATGCTACACCTCATGAAAGATGTACCTCAAACTTTCAATGGCATATCAAAAAAATTCCTTAGAATGATTTCACAGTTTAAATCATCTCGCATTGACGTTGTGTTAGATCGGTATTTCACCCCTTCCATAAAAGATTGTGAGCGTTTACGTCGCAACGAAACAACCAGTACAATTTCTATTGGACCTAATCAAATTCGGCCTCATAATTTTGCTGGCGAATTCAAAAATACTCAGTTCAAAGAAGCTCTCGTAAAATTTTTGATTGATCATTGGGCTAATGATAACATGTTTCCTTTTATTGGGAATAAAACTATTTATCTAAGCTTCGATAAGTGCTATTCGTATCGTGTTGTAAATAACCAAGTTATTAGAAATATTGAAGAATCTTATCATGTGAAGAACATGAAGAAGCTGATACTCGAATTATATATCATATTTGCCAGATAAGCGTTGACGCTCAAGTTGTTGTACGCTGCTCAGACTCCGATATTCTGATTATACTTCTGGGAATATGGATCATCTGAATGCATCTTTGAAGCTTTGGATCCAATGGGGCGTAGGAAACCATGAACGTCTTATAAGCATCAATGATTTATGCCAAGGTCTTGGTATTTCTTTATCGAAAGCTCTACCATGTTTCCACGCAATAACAGGGTGCGATTATACCCCAGCATTTTTTCGGAAAGGTAAACTAAGACCCTTCAAACTGCTCGTAAAATCTGTCGAGTATCAGTTAGAATGTCAAGAGATTATAACTGACAATGAAGATAAACTTGAACGTACATTTGCCACATTGGAAAAATTTATATGTCACATGTATGGGGTGACTAACTCTTCCAATGTTAATGATGTCCGCTTCTATCTATTTTCGAAAGCGTATCAATAAAAAAAAACCCGATGATAATTTCGAAAAGAAATGTCGAAGTTTCGATTCATCCAGCTTACCACTATGTAAAGCTGAATTATATCAGCATTTATTGCGAGTGCGGTAGGTGACAAAGTTTTGGAGAAATGCTCATTTAAAAAATCCATCATCTTTATCGCCTTTTGCTTCCGGGTGGATCATCAATGATGATAAATATGATTTCGTTTGGTTTGCTGGGGAGTAGTTTCCATCATCAGTGGCTGATATTATCATAAAAAGTAAAGTTTTATTTATAATATAATAAATCAAAAGAGTAAATTATTATTTAGACCATGATAACCAAATAATGAATTTTTTTTTGCTACAGAACCAACACTACTAGAAAACCAAAACAAAACGCAAGATGATGATAATGATGATTGTAATATTGATAACAATGGGAGCAGTGATGATGATGACGACTATGGAGATGCATCAGTTTTTTGTGACACTATTACGGAATGAAAACACATATTTCAGGGAAAAATAGATTCTGATTACCTAAACATAATATGTATAAATAGTAATGAGAATTTTGTTATTGTATCAATGGCAATTTTTTCTCTATCTTTTATAAAATCATTTTATTCAATCACAATAAAATTTATATGATATTTAAAAAACGATATTTTCTTTTTTGTTTCCTTTGTTTAATTGAAGATTTTTTTTTATTTCTCCTGATCAGAAGTTGACTAATAGTAGGAAATTTACTCAAAGCTCTTTGGTCTGTATTCCTCATGAATCAGCGGACATTAAAAATTTATCTAACATACATTTTGGACTCCTTCTAAAAAGAATTATATTCCTGAGTCCTTGCTGCTTGTCCACTTAAAGGAGAGGCGTAGGCTAGGGCAAATTTAAAATCAGTGAGTTATCCCAGGAGTGATTACTGAGTCACCCCAGGCTGACGAATATTTAAGGGGATCCACCCATGCGATGGGTTCAAGAAATCGAAAAAAAAATTTCTTCAAAAATTTCTTTCTTAACATGTCTACAATAGGGTGGTAAAGTAATTTTTTTAAATTTCGAAGTCGTTATAAAGAAGCAGGTGTTATAAAAGCAGCTGTTCCTAGCACTAAGTTAAAATTTTCATTGTGTTTTAATTGGACTTGAAACTTTAAACACGTTTTTCTCAAAACTGTGTTTTCAAACTTTCCTCCATCATATCTCAAGAACGGTTTGACCGAAAACTTCAAATTTATAAGGTAGACTCACACATATATACGTACTAAATGGACTACGATCATTCCAAAATTCAAAATATTTCTATTTTTTAAAATAAAAACATAACAAAAAACCCCATGAAACTCGAAACTGTTTCTTCAGAGTTCTACCAAAAATCCAATTTTTGATATTTTCATTGAGTATAGTCCATTCGTGCATTTAAGCTTATAAATTAAAACGCCGTTAGTTTTTTTTAATTTAAAATAAGTCAATCAGCCGGAATTGTGGAGGAAGTGAGTGTTCATTTTTTCGAGGAGGGTGTGTTCAGAGTGCTATAACTCACGTTCTATTGGATATTTTAGCTAAACATGTATATACATACTCTTAAAATACATATAAATAAATGATGAAAAATTTAAAGTTCTATCTTTTTACTGATCGGTCAAAAAAAATATTCTCTAAGAATACTTAAAAAAACAGGACGTCACATGGGTGAACCCTCTTAATCAATATTTATTATTATTTAAATAATTTAAATATTAATTTTTTATTATACTCATCATCGAAGACATAAAATAAAGGTTTCGAATACTTTAAATAGTGTAAAGTAAGTATAGTCTGTCTTCCGCCTACTTACTTTGTCAGTGTCTCTCTCATAACACCGCGGTATACTACACCAATAAATCGGCCTGGCTATTAAGAACGCAACGAATTAATGTCTGGCAAATTAAATTTGTACTTATTTATGTATAAATAAAGTAATATTAAAGTTACAGACATTCTAAAATGGTTTGAAATTACTTATTTTTTTTAGTAAAAAATAGCATCTGGCACATTATTTTCAACACCAAAAATGTCTGGCATTAATAAATTCATGTTGTTAATAACATTTTAAATTTAGTGAAAAAGAAAGATTTCTTTCTAAAATAATTTAAAAAATCAATATTTTTTCCTGTAAAGTATGATGCGCATTAATAAACGCAACGTTTACTGGCAGCCAGATAGCCCGCACGCTGTTCGGAAGGACGCAGAGAAAGATATATTAAAGAATCAGCTTTTCTAAAATTCTTTCT